>CAUYRH010085242.1:0-38115 GCA_963574655.1 Perodicticus potto
TTTTGTTGCAGTTTGGCCAGGGCTGGGTTTGAACCTGCCACCCTCAGTATATGGGGCCACCATCCTACTCACTGAGCCACAGGTGCTGCCCCTAAGTCTTTGGCTTTTGAATCTCATATTGTTTAAAAGGGATCACCTATATCAGCATCATCCTGTGAGGTGTTTATTAAAAATCCAGATACCTGGGCTGTATTTCTAGATTTCTCCAAGTTCAGATTCAGTGAATTGGGCATGAGGCCCAGGACACTGCCGCGTTCTCAGACTCGGGCTTTCCCACTGCTATATGGACTTCTCCTGTACTACCAGGAGTGAATGCCGTATTTGTAATTCTACTGTTTACTGAAGACACTGTTTCAGAGGCTGGCAGGTCCAGAGAGTTCAGAGATCACTTCTCACTGGAACTTACATTTAATGGGGGAGACAGGTGCAAAACAAGCAAACCAATAATATTCAAGAGCCATATCAGACAGTGAGAGACTGTGCCAAGAATTAAACAGGGTACTGCGGCCGAAAGAGGCTGGGTAGCTTTTCTGGACTGGGGTAGCTCTCAGACAGTGATGTCAGCCTGAGTGCTGAATGATGAGAACAAACCCAGCTGGCAGGAGGTCAGGGTTCTGGCCAAAGCAGTTGTCCACGGCTGGGCCCGAAGAGGAGAACGAGCCTGTTGTAGTTTAGGAACAGAAATGAGGGCTCCGTGGGCTAAGTGTGCTCAGTGAGGGGAGCTGGGAGGGATGAGGTCAGGCAGGTCAGCGGTGTCCCGGTCACCCACCGCTTGGCAAGCCAGGGGCACATTTGATTTTATTTTAGATGAGACATGGTTAGAGGGCTGTGAACCAGAAAGGGCATAATCTGATTATTATTTTAAAAAGATCCCTCTTGCTGCTGTGCAGATGTTATAGGTACATGATGCCCAGCTGTTAAATATCTCAACCACTGGCAAGAACTGGCTCTTCACGGGGCCTCTGTCACCACTACACAGCGCGCTGTAGTTTACAAAACCTGTCTGTGTCCTCCATTCCATTTGGCCTTCTCAAAAATCCTATCAGACTCCTGGTACTGTCATCCTCACTCCGTCACCCTGGGTAGAGTGTAGAGGCATCATCATGGCTCACAGCAACCTCAAAGTCTTGGGTTCCAGTGATCCTCCTGCCTCAGCCTCCTGAGTAGCTGGGACTACAGATGCCCACCACCACACCCCACTAGTTTTTCTATTTTCAGTACAGACGGGTCTTGTTCTTGCTCAAGCTGGTCTTGACCTCCTGAGCTCAAGCGATCCTCCTGGCTTGGCCTCCCAGAGTGCTGAGATTATAGCATGAGCCACTGCACCCAGCCAGGGCATAACTTTTCTTTCTTTTTTTTTGAGACAGAGCCTCAAGCTGTCACCCTGGATAGAGTGCCATGGCATCATAGCTCACAGCAACCTCCAATTCCTGGGCTCCAGCAAGTCTCCTGCCTCTGCCTCCCAAGTAGCTGGGACCACAGGCGCCCGCCGCAATGCCCGGCCATTTTTTGGTTGCAGCTGTCATTGTTTGGCGGGCCCAGGCTGGATTCTAATCCCCCAGCTCAGGTGTACGTGGCTGGCGCCTTAGCCCATTGAGCCATAGGCGCCGAGCCAGGACATACCTTTTCTAAAGGCAGACATTTGCAAAGGTTTTACATAGAACTCTGGAGTTTTTTGCTGTTACAAAATGAAGATCTGTCTCCACTGAACCCTGGTTCAGTGGGCTGAGCAGGCAAGGAGTTGCCTGCTGGGAGACACGTGGTCACTACAGTCCCGTCTCACCCCACCTGCTTCTGTCTTTTTGCTATCTGCCTGTCCCCGACGCATCTGAGTTCCAGAACCTTGCACTCAGGTTGTCCTTAGCCTGCTCCTTTAGAACCACATCACAAGTGGTTTTCCTCTTCCCACATCAACCTGTTTCTAGAAAGAGCAAGAAGGAGCTTGAGGTCCTTTATTACCCCCGGGGCCCGTGAGCTCCTTCCCCTGGGAGCTTCGCCCCATATGACCTGTGCACTCTAGAGGCTTTTTTTTGCTGTTTCTTTCTTTTTTAAGTTGACAAATAAAAGTTGTGTTGGGCGGCGCCTGTGGTTCAAAAGATAGGGCGCTAGCCCCACGTGCCAGAGGTGGCAGGTTCAAACCCAGCCTCGGCCAAAAACAGGAACAAAAAAAAGTTGTATGTATTTATGGGGAACGTGACGTGTTGGAATGTGTACACCTTGTGAACGGGCTAATCAAATTAATTAATCTGCGCAGTACCTCACACGCTTATTTTTTGTGGCGAGAACACGCAAAGTGTACCCTTAGTGATTTTCAATACTACGTTACTGAGTTAGTGCCGGGCTGTACCACAGCTCTCTCGGCCTTATTCCTCCAGACTGGAATTTTGTGTCCGACATCTTCCAGATTTTCTCCTCTCCCACCAGGACTCTGGGAACAATCATTCACGTCTCTGCTTAGGAGTTTGACCTTTTTAGATTCCTAGATGCCCATCACATCTAAATACCTGCTCTGGAATGAAATGCTTTCCAACAAAATTCTTATGTTGAATCTCAAACCTACAGTGTGTCTCTATTTGAGAGCTTTTAGGGGGTAATTAAGGTTAAAAGAGGCCATGAGGGCAGGAGCCTAGTCTGATAGGATGGGTGACCTTATAAGAAGAGGAACAGTGGCTTGGCGCCTGTGGCTCAACAGGCTAAGGTGCCAGCCATGTACACCTGAGCTGGTGGGTTCGAATCCAGCCGGGCCCACCAAACAACAATGATGGCTGCAACCAAAAAATAGCTGGGCATTGTGGCGGGCACCTGTAGTCCCAGCTACTTGGGAGGTGGAGGCAGAAGACTCGCTTGAGCCCAGGAAATGGAGGTTGCTGTGAGCTGTGATGCCACGGCACTCTCTCCAGGGTGACAGCTTGAGGATCTGTCTCAAAAAAAAGAAGATGAACAGTGATATTCCACCCCCCACCCCCCACACAAAGGAAAAGCCACAGCAGGAAGGGGACCGTCCAGTCGGGAGCCTTCCCCGGAACCTGACCACACTGGGACCCTGAGCTCAGACTTCCTGCCTGCAGAGCTGGGAAGAAATACATTTTGTTTTTCATAAGAGACAGGGTCTTGCTGTGGCACCCAGGCTGGGGTGCAGTACTGATGTGATCACAGCTCACTGAAGCATCAACCTCCTAGGTTTACACAATCCTCCCGCCGTGGCCTCCTAAGGTGCTGGGATTACAGGCGTGAGCCATTGTGCCCAGCCAAATTTCTATTTTTAAAGTCATCCATTCTATGTTTTTCATTTTTTATTTTATTTTTTTTGAGAAAAAGTCTCTTTCTGTGGCCCAGGCTGAAGTGGGGTGGCATCAGCCTAGCTCACCTCAGCCTCTGGGGTTCAAGTGATCTTCCTACTTCAGCTTTCTGGGAAGCTCAGAATACAGGCGCCGGCCACAACGTTCGGCTCATTTTTTCCTACTTTTTAGAGACAGGGGCATTGTTCTTGCTTAGGCTGGTCTTGAGCTCCTAAGCTCAAGGGATCCTCTTGCCTCTGCCTTCCAGCGTGCCGGGATTCCAGATACAAGTCCCCGCGCCCGGCTGGTCCCTGTCATTTTGTCATGGCAGCCTGAGCTGAGAGCACGGGGCCCCGTCCTACCCTTTTTCTGAGCTTGTGCCTTCTAGAGCAGGGACAGCACAGGTGTCCTGGGGGTTAGTGGTCTAGAATTGGTCCTGCTGGTGTAAGGTCTGGGATTCATTGTCCTGGAAGTGTTCCGGTCTTCCCCCAGATGCAGTTTTCTTGCAAGGACTGACCTTGTGCCTATGCCCAGGTTCCCGACTATCTATTCTATGGAGGGCTTTATTGGCCCTGCTGACAGAGCGGCATTGAAAGGGCCCGTGTGACGCCATTTGGTTAATGGACTCCATTTTGCAGGTTGCTGTGTAATTTGCGGTGTAAGTGTTAGTTTTGTAACTTTTGGTTCCTGGCACCAGCCCCGCCTTGACCACCCCCACCCGTTGCTTAGCACCGGCCCTTTCCTGCTCAGCGACCACCCGCCTGTTCCTGGCACCGCCTAGGTATCCAATCAACACCTAGAAAGGACACCTGGACTCATCCTTTCTCCAACCGTCCTTAATCCCTCTCCCCTTATCGCATTCCCCCCTCCCAACTTCCTTTCAGTATACTATAAAAATACCTCAGCCCCACCCCTCGGGGCCATTCAGATCGCCATTTAGGCGGGACTGAACGGTCCGAGCTTAAGCTTGTAATAAATTCCACCCTTTGTTTTTGCATCGGTGCGCCTGGTGTGAGTTTCTTCTGGGGGCGCCCGGAAATTCGGGCACAACAGTATTCTAATCATTAGCCTGCAGAGGAAGCAATAAGGTTTGACGGTTGACAGTGTGTATTCTGGAGCCACCCTGACTGGGCCTGAATCACAGCTCAGCTATTCCTAGCTGTGTGACCTTGGGAAAATTACTTAATCTCTCTGTGCTTTAGTCTCTTCATTTGTAAAAGGGCTTCATCATAGTGCCTATGGAAACAGGCCATGTCAGGATTAAATGCTTTATACACGGGCGTGTTCAGAATCTTGCCCGGCACGTGCTGGCCCTGTGTGAGAGCCAGCCATTACTGTGACTACCGGAGCTGGATTCCATCCTTGAGAGGTTTGGCCCCACCCCCTGATGGCCTGGGGCTTGTTCCCTATCAGAGAAGCCAGCTGCTCACATCCTACTCCAAGATGCTCGGTGCTGATGAGCTTATCACCTGGAATCTCTGCTGCCACATCCCACTACTAGATTTGAAGTCTGAGTACTGACTTGAATGTTGAATTGCTCTTCCTTGCAAGGCAATGCCCTACCTAATCCAGATAATAGAATGAAGATGTGAAATCAATGCCCATAATTCTGTTCCTAAATACTTATAAAAAGGGCAGGGCTCTTGTGTCTCTGTATGTGGCTCACACATAGAAATCATTTACGTATCACCCTTGATTGGGCAGTAAGAGGGAGAATAGAATTCAGTAATTTCCAAACATGGTGGTGAAGGGTCAAATTCACTTGAGGAACTTCTTCTTCTTCTTTTTTTTTTTTTAGACAGAGTCTCACTCTGTCACCATGGGTAGAGTTCTCTGGCATCATCGTAGCTCACAGCAACCTCAAACTCTTGGGATCAAGTGATTCTTTTGCCTCAGGCTTCTGAGTAGCTGGGACTATAGGCATTCACCTGGCTAGTTTTTCTATTTTTATTTTTTACACTTGATCTTAGCTAAAAGGCCGAGAAGCTCTATTTTTATTTTTTATTTTTATTTTTATTTTGTAGAGACAGAGTCTGACTTTATCGCCCTTGGTAGAGTACCATGGCGTCACAGCTCACAGCAACCTCCAGCTCTTGGGCTTAGGCGATTCTCTTGCCTCAGCCTCCCAAGCAGCTGGGACTACAGGTGCCTGCCACAACGCTTGGCTATTTTTTTGTTTAGTTTTTTGTTTAGTTTTTTTAGTTTAGTCGGGGTGAGGTTTGAACCTGCCACCCTTGGTATATGGGGCCGATGCCCTACTCACTGAGCCACAGTTTTTCTATTTTTGGTAGAGACAGGATCGCAATCTTCCTCCGGCTGGTCTCGGACTTGTGAACTCAAGCAATCCACCCACCTCAGCTTCCTAGAGTGCTGGGATTACAGGTGTGAGCCAATGCGCCCAGCCTGAGGAACTAATTCTTAATGTGGATCCCTAGATCTCACAACCAGATCTTCTGTTTCAGTAGGTCTGGGACGAGATTTGGAAAATTGTTTTTTTTTTTTTTGCAGTTTTTGGGGTTTGAACCCACCACCTCCATATGCAAGGAGGCTGCATGTGGGGCCGGCGCCCTATTCCTTTGAGCCACAGGTGCCACCGGAAAATTGTGTTCTTAATAAGTGCCCAAGGCAATGCTAGTGCGTTTGTGTAGTTGACTTCCATTTGAGAATGACTTGACTGGGTGACCTTTCAAGGTCACTTTTAGCGTTTAGCATATAAGATTCCAGAATGAACATCAGGGCTAGGTATGTGAGGAGACAACTAGGACAAGGTGCCACTTGACCAAAGCACTTCCCAGGTTGATACCCAGGCCGCAAGCCCACAACCCGGCATGTTTTACAGATTATAGTCTAAATGAGGTGCTGGATAACTCAGGTTTACAGTGACCATGTGAGGTCACATAGTATCATAGCTTCATTTGCAAACAATCTGAATAGGCCTTGGGGAACGGTGGTCTCATTTAACTTAGTATAAACCACCTCTGGGAAAGGCGGCTAACCGACACCTGTGACAATATTTATTTCTAAGAATAAACTGCCTGTGGTAGCTAAGGTCTTCTGTGTGATAACTAGAATTCCAGAATGGTTGGAGGGAGAAGCGTCCTTGTAGGGAAGATCTAAACTTTGGCTGCTTAGGTGATAAAGGTCACCCTCATGTCTTCAGCAACACAGCCAGGCATTTGCGGAGAAAGCTAGTTTGTGTCAAGGAGGCTGCAGGCGCAGCGTGTGACAAGGAGTGTCCCTCTGACTGGTGTTTAATTTGGCCTTGTAAAGTGTAAGAAGTGCAGCATTTAATTTGTTTGACAGAAGCAAGCCCAGGGCACCTACCGTAATACCTGCCACGCCACCTCCTGACGCTCACCACATGTTAGGAGTAGTCTGGGACTACTAATAAATAAACTTTGAGTCTAAACACTATTTTGACAAAGATCTGTTTTAATTAAAAGACACAAACTTCTCTCTCCTGGGCCTGGAGGAGGGCGTAAAGGAGAGCACCCACTGGGGACTCCCAGCCTGAGGACAGCTCTGCTCTTTCCTGGAAGAGGGTAGGGGCGTCGGGACAGGCAGGAAGGAGGCCACTGGGTCCTCCAAGGTCTGGCCTGGCTGGCCGCCGGAAAGCTCTTTCTGCCAACAATCCTGGCTATGTGCCACTATATCAATTATGTCTAGCTGAGACAGTAAATGATCTAAGATACCGCTTTTTCGGTATTATGTTTTTAACAAACTAGAATTAGGAGACTCTACAAAATTCATGCACTTTGACATCCCTTGCATTAATATCCAGTGGCTCATAAATCAGCCACACCCATCAAGCTTTTCTGCCATGAGCAGGTTAAGTGTCTTTTAAAACTCTGTTAGATATTTCTCCAGTCTGAGTATTTTGTGTCCTCTGTTACTTGCTTACACAGGGCCGCTTCTCCACAAGGATGAAGCGGCTCCCTGTTCCAGCCCCAGAGGTTTGAGAGATGAGAGTGTGGGCGGCATCCACCTTGAAACCTGACACACCTCTCCTTGGACTGTCCTTTCGGGATTTCCGTTTCCTCATACAAGCGGCGCCTAATCTTTCCTTCCCCTCGCACCTTCCCCGCTCCCGCTGCCCTGCCTGTTGCACCACAGGTGCCCGGGGCCTTCTCCACCCTTCGGAGGTTTGCATTCCTCTGCCTCACGGTCTCTGAAAGGCCCCTCTCCACTGAGAAAGCCCCTCTGACTGCACGTCCTTGAACCCTGCGCCCCCCTTTGCCAGTAGCTTTGTTCACTCATTCAACAAATATTATTGAGGGTTCTAAGTGTGAACTCGTTAAAAAAACCTCATAGCAAATGACTCTGGGGGAGCTAGGACTGTAAATAACACAATAAATAAGTAGGTCATACAGGGTGTTAGAAGATGGTTGTTGACATTGAAAAATAGAAAGAGGAGCAGGTTCAGCGGCTCACACCTGTAATCCCAGCACTCTGGGAGGCCGAGGCGGGAGGATCACCGGAGCTTGGGCATTTGAGACCAGCTGGAGCAAGAAAGAGAGCCTGTCTCTACTAAAAATAGAAAAACTAGCCAGGAGTTGTGGCAGGTGCCTGTGGTTCTAGCTACTCAGAAGGCTGAGGCAGGAGGATCACTGGAGCCTAAGAGTTGGAGGTTGCTGTGAGCTGTGATGCCAGAGTACTCTACCCAGAGTGATAGAGTGAGAATCTGTCTCAAAAAAAAAAAAAAAGAAAGAAAAGAAAAGAAAAAAAGAAAAAGAAAAAGAAAAAATAAGTGAGTAATATAACAGGTAGTAAGTGCTTGCAATTTTAAATAGGGTGGAGATTCTCAATTGTCCCTAGACTTCGGCTCAAGTTAACTTTCCAGGTTAGCTCTACCAGTGAGTCCTAATATTTCTAACTAGGCTGTTCCCTGTTATTAGTAATAAAAGTAATTCCTGGGCGATGCCTGTGGCTCAAAGGAGTAGGGCGTTGGCCCCATATGCTGAAGGTGGCGGGTTCAAACCCAGCCCCGGCCAAAAGCTGCAAAAAAAAAAAAAAAAATGTAATTCCCATTACTTTTCTTTCTTTTTTTTTTTTTTTGAGACAGAGTCTCAAACTGTCACCCTGGGTAGAGTGCCATGAGGGATAGCTCACAGCAACCTCCACCTCGGGCACAAGCGATCCTCTTGCCTGAGTTTTTCTATTTTTAGTAAAGATGGGGTCCCGCTTTTGCTCAGGCTGGTCTCAAACTCGTGAACTCAAGCAATCCACCCGCCTCACCCTCCCAGAATTACCAGTACTTTTCATTCATAGTTCTTTGCACCCTTTGTAATGAAATACTCATGTGATTATTTGTTTTATTTTATTTTTAATTTTTCTGAGGCAGAGTCTCACTCTGGTGCCCAGACTGGAGTGTAGTAGCTTCATAATAGCTCACTGAAAGCTTAAGCTCCTGGGCTCAAGCAATCCTCCTGCCTCAGCCTCCCCAGTAGCTTTGGCTACAGGTGTAGGCCACTATACCCAGCTAAGTGGTGCAGGCCACTATACCCAGCTAAAAATTTTTACTAGAGATCGGGTCTTGGCTCTTGCTCAGGCTGGTTTCAAACTCCTAGCCGCAAGTGATCTTCCTGCCTTGGCCTCCCAAAGTGCTAGGATTACAGGTGTGGGTCACTGTGTCCTATCTCAGGTGATTATTAAAGAATGTCCTGTCTGCTATAGGAAGCTCCGAGAAGGCCAAGGTGAGATCCTTTTTAATTACTCCTCTGTCTCCAAAGCTAGCTTAGGGGAAGTGCTTAGTATACATTTGTTTAAAGAATGAAAGAATCTGTCCAGTGTGGATAGGGCACTCTAAAAGAATCATTTGAGGTGATGAATGTGTAAGTCATTTTAATAAATTGTAAAGTTCTGCAAATATTCCACTCACCATTACTTTCATGGATAAAAGATATTCTTGCATTAATGAGGTTCTGTGTTCCCAGGTATTGTGTGATTATGAGGTTCTGCGTTCACTGGTTCATTCTGATTATGCAGTGTGGTTTAGGACATAACCAGACTGCCGGTCACTTACCTTGTGACCTCAGTGTACCTAGCTCCTCATCAGTGAAATGGGTTGACAATCATGGCTAACAGTACCAACCTTCCAGAGATGTTGAGAGGATTAAGAGACATAATGTCTCTAAGATGCTTAGAGTAAGGCCTGGCACAGTGTATGCATGTACTCGATAAATATTATCAGCATTATGGTGGTGGTTATTATTGTCTGCTAAGCGCTTAATTGACATCAGGTATTTATTTATTTATTTATTTTTGGCAGGTTTTTTTTGGCTGGCGCTGGCTTTGAACCTGCCACCTCTGGCATATGGGGCTGGCGCCCTACTCCTTTGAGCCACAGGCGCTGCCCTATTTATTTTTTTATTATTTTTTTTATTTTTATTTATTTATTTGTTTTTTTTTTTTTTTTTTTTTTAGAGACAGAGTCTCACTTTGTCGCCCTTGGTAGAGTGCTGTGGCGTCACAGCTCACAGCAACCTCCAGCTCCTGGGCTTAGGCCATTCTCTTGTCTAAGCCTCCAGAGTAGCTGGGACTACAGGCGCCCGCCACAACGTCCAGCTATTTTTTTGTTGCAGTTCGGCCAGGGCCAGGTTCCAACTCGCCACCCTGGGTATATGGGGCCGGCACCCTACTCACTGAGCCACAGGCACCACCTGAAATCAGGTATTTATTGATGGAAATCTTTCTTGGTTTCTTGTTAGAGGTGAACAAACTAGTCATTCTTCATTCAGGGATGTTTTCGTTAGCATAAGTTAAAGAGGAAAGATCGCTCTTTTCCAGGCCCCTTCCCGTAGCTTCAGCCCCTGACCTTGCTCATCAGTCACTTTGTTTGATTTCAATGGGTCCTTTTCCAATTGCCTTGACAGATGGAAGTTAAGCCACAGCCAAATCCTGGTTCTGCTACTTGCTGGTGGAAAGAGATTTGGCGAGATAATAAACTCCTCGAGTTTCCTGTGTCTGCTGGTCCAGTGGGAGTCTCCTAGGTGCTTGCTCACCGGGCTCTATGAGGATTTGGTAGGTTGATGTCCAGGAAGGGCCGGCTCAGAGAACACATCCACAAATATCAGTTCTGCCTGCCTTTCCTTTTGCTCAGAATCAAATCTAAATTTTAAAGGAAACTTCTAAAGACATAATGAGATTGTTTTTTTTTTTGAGACAGAGCCTCAAGCTGTCACCCTGGATAGAGTGCTGCGGCATCACAGCTCACAGCAACCTCCAATTCCTGGGCTCAAGCGAGTCTCCCGCCTCCGTCTCCCAAGTAGCTGGGACTACAGGTGCCAGCCACCTACACCTGAGCTGGCGGGTTCGAATCCAGCCTGGGCCCGCCAAACAACAATGACGGCTGCAACCAAAAAATAGCCAGGCGAAGTGGTGGGTGCCTGTTGTCCCAGCTACTTGGGAGGCTGAGGCAAGAGAATTGCTTAACCCCAAGAGTTTGAGGTTGCTGTGAGCTATGATGCCACAGCACTCTACTGAGGGTGACATAGTGAGACTCTGTTCCAAATAAATAAATAAATAAATAAATGAATACCAGTTAGTAATATTTGATGGCATAATAATCATAGGCAGTAAAGAGGAGTCTTCTGGAATGTTCCAAGTTATTGCTTGAGGATTGTAATTAGGAGTTGCCCAATTATAGGTGTGTGAGTGTGTGTGTGAGATTGTCATAAAAATGAAAATAAGTCCAAAACATTCCCTGCACACGCAGAGACATTCTGAGCTCCTTTTTCTTCCTCCCCTGGATGTTTTGCTAACCTTAGCTGCTGATTTCACCAACTGTTCACTTGCAAAATATGCTTTTCAATATGTTGCAGTTAAACCCTTCAAATTATGTTCCACTTCAAAAGACCTAGTTTCGGTTTCCAAATCTCCCCTCTCCCCATATTTTGCAGTTTTGATCAACGAATGTTTATTGAGGCCCTACTGGGTAAGTGGCAGCCTCCCAGAATGGCTTTTCTAATGCCCTTGGTGTTCCAGATGTTGTATAAATTGGAAATCCATGAATCTGAAGTTAAAGCAGAATTAAAATTATGTGTGAACATGAACTGAGAGCTTATAGGGCAACATGCTGTTTGCCATGGGCAGCAACAGAATTGGGGGATTTATTTTCTACTTATTGGCTTAAAATGTGAAATCTAGATGGGAGACGGCCTCGGCTACTGTCCCTAGGGAATCTTCATGCCAAAGCTACTCATTTTAATTCATCTGACATTCTTTTTCACTCGGTGAATGCTCAAGCCACTCACTTGTTCCAGTCAGTGCCTTTGATAACATTTCATGGTCTATAAAATAAAATTTGGCATTCAAGGCTCTTCATGGTATGGATTCTGTTTGCTTTTCCTTCCTTTAGCCCCTCTGCTGGTTCTCAGTGGTCCAGCCAAAATCAATCTCTTGCTATTCCTCCTCATTCCCTGAGTACCTATCCTTGGCCCATTATTGCTTCATTAATTTAAAAAAATATTTTATTCCTGGGCGGCGCCTGTGGCTCAAAGGAGTAAGGCACATACCCTTCACAGGCAGCCTGCTTCAGCTGAAATCTATCATTCTCACCAACCCCTTCACTATCAAAGCCTCGTGTGGAAAGTCTGAAGCTGACGTTAATTAATTGTTCCATTCTAGACAGAGCCCTTAGAAACTGCCTAAACTCCTTCGTCTCAGGGAGCTGAGGGACACGTCTATGGTCACCCAGATGACAGGGATAGCCAGGAACGCCCTCCCCTCGGCTCTCCTGTTTTCCATTTCCGAAGGCTTAAACTTGTTCACGAGCATCTGCATCTTTCAGGGGTTTTGTGCCTTGAGATTTTGTTATTATCACCCATATCAAAATTATTAGGACCAGTAAGCAGACTGGGAAGCATTTTTGTGATAGGATCCTTGGAAATCATACTAAAGTCGGTGGAAAGTCCTACGACTGATTGGAATTAACCTACCTACCACTGTCTTGTTCATTCACTCAACCAATAGCATGTGACGGTAGGGTGTTAGGTCCTAAGAATTAAAAACGAATAAAATTAGCCCACGCGTTCATGCCCACCCTAAACTCATGGCTTAGTCCTGCCGTGGGAATGGTCAGGGTGGGGAGGGACAGGCACATTAAATGGAAATCGTAACGCTTGGGCTATGACCCAGTGAGGACGCGGAGTCACTAGCACCCTAGAGCAAGGGGGTTCCTGGGGTCTGAGGCTTCTGGAGGACCAGTGGCTGGTTTTGAAGCAGGCATAGGGCTTAGCCCGTGGAGGAGCAGAGAGCATTTCGGCCTTCACGGGATTGATCAAGACAGTTAAGTAAGTCCTGGAGGTTTGCTATCCTCGATTCCCTCCATCTAAGTGCTGGGGGCAGCTCAGCTCAAAGGGTTGTTTGGTGAGTCCTCAGGTCCCGGAGGGCCCAGCTCAGTTGTGAGTAGGTTCGGCTTAGGTGGTCTGTGCACGGCGCGGGGGCGTGCAAGGGAGCAGGGTGCACAGGGATGGGTCTTGGCTGTGCCCCTGTCCTGCCCTGTTGACTTTCAGCTCAGCCCTTTGTGCCACCTCTTTTTGTCCCTTTGTGGAGTTGACGGGAAGCCTGGAGTCAATGCCTGTCAGGGCTGTGGCCTGGCGGGGCAGATGGAGCTCAGGTGTTCTCCCCTCTGGCTTCGTCCTGTTTGACTGTGAGGATTGTGGGGCTGCCCGGCGCTTCCTGGGGGCAGATCATTCTAATCTGCGTCCAGGGAGTTCTTGCTGCTCCGTAGCAGCTGGAGGGGGGAGGGGCTAGAGAATTCTGGTTTTAGCTAGAAGGACCAAGTCCTCCGTCCTGTGGTGCATTTCTCTCTCTCTTTCCTTCCTTCTTTCTTTTTTTTTTTGATGCAGAGCCTCACTTTGTTGCCCTTGGTAGAGTGCAGTGGTGTCATAGCTCACAGCAATCTCAGACCCTTGGACTCAAGCCATCCTCCTGCCTCATCCTCCCAGGTACCTGGGACTACAGACACAAGCCACCGTGCCCAGCTAGTTTTTCTATTTTTAGTAGAGATGGAGCCTTGCTGTTGCTCAGGCTGGTTTTGAACTTCTGAGCTCAAGTGATCCACCCACCTGGGCCTCCCGGAGTGCGAGGCTTACAGGTGTTAGTCACCTCTCCTGGCCACTCCAGTGCATTTTCTATACAGCATCCACAGTCACTTTCTTTCTTTTTTTTTCTTTTGCAGTTTTTGGCTGAGGCTGGGCTTGAACCCTCCTCCCTCGGTATATGGGGCCGGCGCCCCACCCACTGAGCCACAGGCGCCGCCCTAAAGTCATCTTTCTTAAGTGTAAAGTTGACCATGCTTAACATCCTTGGATGGCATTCTCTGCACAGTCCCTGTCTCCTGTCTAGAGTGACCTGCTGTCCCGCCTTTGCAGACACTCATTTACTTCCTGAGGATACATCTGCTGCAGTGCACACATTTCCTGGAATGCCCTTCCCTCGCCTCGTTTGTCTGCAGAACTCTTATCACTTGCAAAACTCAGCTCAAATGTCACTCTCAGAGCAGCCTTCCTTGGTGTCTCCCCGTGCTCAGCCGCGCCCTGCCCCGGACCGCCCTGCCATCTTGTGCAGCCTCTCTGTACACTGTGCATCTTAGGTTAAGCATTTGTTTATCCACCTCCTCATCAGACTGGGTGCTCCTGGAGAACAGTTTTGTGTACCATTCATCTTTGTATTTCTAGCACAAAATAGAAACGCAGTAAATGTTTGTTGAGAGATTGATCGACCAGCTAAGTGAATGAAAGGCAGACAGGTTTTCAGAATTTCCTAGCAGCTAACTAGCTAACTCCTGTCAAAAGTGGTTTGGAAACCCTATAAGCAATTACACCATCATATTTTTTAAAACAGATTGATGCTGGGCTGGGAATGATGGCGTGTCCAAAAGGTAATGAATTAAAACCTTACTTTGGCATATTCCCTTTCAGAAATGGGAGCAGTCTTTCAAGGGGCTTAAAAAATAGGCTTCAGTAAAAGTAAGAAAATATGTGCAATTAGACACAATCAATAAAGTTGTCCTTGACTAATGTCTACGTTTAAGGGAGTTTAATTGAATTATGAAAAAAGCCTTTCTGATGTAACTGTCAGCTTGGCTTACAGTATTCTTTCTCTCCTCATTCATGCATTTAGGAAATATTATTAAATGTGCTATATGTGCTGGGCGTTGGCAATGTACTGGAATGGAAAAGAGACGTCAAGCATGCTGATATATATGTATGTATAAATTATGTTTATTTTTATTTATAATTATGTTTATTATGATTATTCTCCCCCAAAGCCGGAATGCTCTATCTTCTTTCTTTTTCTTTTTTTTTTAAATTTCTATCTGTTATTAAAGCATGGGTCTTGCTATGTTGTCCAGGCTTGCCTCAAAGTCCTGGGCTCAGGAAATCCTCCCCTGCTCAGCCTCCGAGTAGCTGTGACCACAGACTATAGGCATGCACCAACATGCCCAGCTTATTTTGTTTATAGACATTAACATTTTTATAATAAATAAGAGGTAAGGAATATTTTGCATTTTATTTTAAAAAATACGTTATGTCCACTGTGTGCCAGACATCATGCTAGGTACTGGGGACTCAAGAATACCTTTGAGGAGCTTACAGTTCTAGTGGAATTTGTGAACAGGAACGTAAGTGATAATAAAAGTAATAATGAAGTACGAACAGGGTGGCTGCTGTAAGGACACAGTACGGAAGAGCTTCCTGCAGCTCCTGCCCTTCCTCCCTTTCCCTGGACACTAAGTCCAGGCTGGGGAAGGGTAGAAATCAAGCAATGCCATTGACACTTTTTACTAAGGAGGGGAGCCAGTTTAGGACGAAACTCTGCAGCTCTGTCATCTCCCTGTGCAGTCAGGTAAAGGGTGAGGCTGCGGGCAGGGCCTGGGAAGGTGGGAGAGAAATAATGTGCTGTGGGAGCAGAGGAGCTGCCCAGAGATGGTGGTCCCCAAAGCTACAATTAGGGGCTCAACCCTGTGGAAGAGCTCAGAGCCCCCCTGGACTACCTGGCTCACATCCAGTTGCTCCCAAGTGCCTCAGGCAGAAGGGACTGATGTCAAAGGTGGAAGCAGACCCAGTCACCGCCAAGGGATGCTCAACTAAATCTTCATATCTGAAATCTATTTGATTTCACTGATTTTATTTGAAACGTTCTAAGTACTTTACAAAAGGGCCACTAAGTAAACTAAACACTCAGAAAGCAATAGTGCCATTTAGCGCTGGTGCTGGGATCTCAGACTCATACTGCTGTTTAAGCACATTTAAGAAGTTTAGAATAAAAATGCCTCTGGGTGGGGCAGGCCCCTTTTCTCTTCCTAGAGCTCTGAACACTCCAGTCGGCTGCTGCTGTCATATATATCGCCTGCCTGATTTCAGAGGGCTGTTGAGGTTCCAACCTCTGATCTAGGTTAACCTTTTTATTTTGCAGACAAAGAAGTTAAGGCGTGTGGCTCGGTGCCCGCAGCACACTGGTTACAGTGCCAGCCACATACACCAAGGGTGGAGGGTTTGAACTCGGCCCAGGCCAGCTAAACAACTGCAACAACAACAAAAATAGCCGGTCATTGTGGCAGGTGCCTGTAGTCCCAGCTGTTTGGGAGGCTGAGGCAAGAGAATCGCTTAAGCCCAAGAATTTGAGATTGCGACATAGTGAGACTCTGTCTCAAAAAAAAAAAAAAAGAAGTTAAGGCATGGAGGAAAAAGTGCGGTGCAATCCTAGTGTCTCCCCTCCTCCTGGCTCTTCTGGACAGGGGCTGCCTCTCAGAGAAGTACTTTGTGAAGACTGTGTGCCGTGCTGCAGATAGTAGCCACCTAGCACTGTCTTCTGCAAGGGAAAAATCTCCTTTACTACCAATAAATGCAGGCAGTGGGAGTCAGGGCGAAGGGCTGGTGACTTAAGCCAGGTTCTCTGCGAAGTCTGCAGCTGTTTGGCCTCACACCTGACAGACTCCTCTGCAATGGCTGAGCACACATAGCTGGTGTCCATGGAATGGAAGGCGGGGTAGGGCTTGGCTGGGGGAGAACTCATCAGTCTGAAAACCCTCTGCGCCCGGGTCACTTTGGAGTGCCCGTTTGCAAACTCAGACGTGGATGGGTGGGGGAGATTGTGCACCAAGGCTTATCTTGCCCTCTCAGCTGGCTTTCTGTTATCCTTGGGCCCGTGGTGGGGGCTGGTGGAGGCGCTGACCTATTTGCTTGGCAGGCTTTATCTGTACATGCTCAACTTCCCCACTCCCTGTGGGCTGCGGGGAGAGGGAGGTGGGGGTGAGTATGATACGTATCCAGGTAGGAAAGAGGAATCAAATCCCCAGATTCAAACCCCAACTTACAAAAATAAAGAACGACTTGGCTAATCCTAAGAATCCAAGGGAGCGGGCAATCACTTTAGGAATAATATGCTTATGGGAGGAACGTGAGCAGATAAATAGCCTTTTACCTGGAGCCAAAGGCTTGATTTGCTCTTGGGACTTTGAGGTTCTATCAACAAGCCATTCTCTCGACTGGCCCATTCTTTGCCACTAGCTATAGGTGCAGGGGTGGGAGTTTTCTGGGTGGGCTTCACTGGTTGTGACTCCCTAACATTGGGCAGAGATTTCCCACCTGTGTGGGCATCCTGAAAAGTGGCAGGGAATTAGCCCACCTATTACAGAGAAGCTTGTCACTTTCCTCAGAGAGTCTCAGGCAGAAAGGTCACCTATTTGGAAGAGAACTTGTAAGTCACGGCCCCCTACCACCTGCATGCAGGGCCAGCTGGCGGGGTCCCCACCCTTAGCCCTCAGCCTCTGATGAAGGCCTGCCTGTCCTCATTCGGCACCCTCGCCCTGTGCTGACGGGTGGCTTCTGAGGCAGCCTCTGTCTTCAGAGCTCTGGCCCTGGAGCCCGAGGACTTGGATTCTGTTCCAGTCACAGGTCCCTTTGCCATGGATAGAGGTCTAGTGCATTTACCTTAGCAGATTAACAAAGGACTTTGTGACTCCAATAAAGAGGCAAAGAGCTCTTGTCCTAGTATGTGGCATCTCAAGGGACATACTATGACTGTGCTTGTCTCTGTTTTATCGGACCCAGGGCTGTCCTTGACACGTGATTAGTGCATGGTGGAGGATTCCTAATCTTACCAAGCTCTGGTCATGCGCCCAGCACTGGGCCGAGAAAGAAACAGGTGAGGCCAATGCTTTACCCAGACCTAGCTTAACATTTAATGGAGGAGAAGGTGCAAACGAGGCGTTCCCATGACAGAAGGGCAGAGCAGAGCTTTCTCTGTGGGCTGAGAAAGTGTGAGCAAGGTAATGCTTCCTGACCTTGGCTGACTAGCACAAGCCTTGCACCCTGAGTTTCCCTTTTTGTCAGCAGAATCCCTCTGGGTCAGGGCACGGGTGATGAGTTTTATACATGTAGATCTGAGCGGCCTCAGCTGCCACCTGCGGCCAGAGTTCATGGTAGCGGGGCTCAGGCTTGAGGTTGCTTATAGGTGCTCACTCAGCTGCTCGACCTCCTCTTGGTGTATCAGACTCTCATTGAGAAAAACTTCTTGGGATGTCTTTTAGAGCTCGTTTTTGAAAGACGGTCCACCTGGTGCCTGCTGGCAGGCTCTGGATGAAGGCCAAAGGATGGCAACATCAACTCGTGGTGGATGACGAGTCCTCTGTTATGACTGGGAGCGTTTGCAATGCTATAAATAACTCTATCAATATTGTGATAATGGCCCTTTAAAGAGGTCTATTTTACAAGTGCTGAGTCTAAGAGAGACCACAGCTGCACTCATTAATTCTGAAGTATGCCTTCCTCCATGAACAACCTGCAGGTGTAACAATAGGGGTGTTGACTCGGTGGAAGTCTAGATAATGTTTGGATTAAGAAAAAGCTCAGAGTAACGTTGGTGGTTTTTCCATTGTGTTTGGCATAATGAAAACAAATTAAAGAGCGTAATTGGAAACTAGAGGAAAAAAGGCAAAACACAACTTTCTTACTGATTTAAGATGCTCACAAATAGCTCCTTGCTCCTCAAGAGCAAGTCTTATAATTGACATCAGTAGATCTTTTGATAATTAATTGCAGCAAATTATCACTTGGCACAAAGAAGGCATAATTGTAATTAATTTGCAACCTTCCCAGCGTAACGCTGAATTAGAAATGGCACGGCTGTAATTTTTCCAAGTGAGGGAATGGAGGGTAAAAACTGTGTACCTTTTTTGGGGACACAGATTCAGAGTTTTGAGGCAAGCCCTATTTGTGATTTTTCTGGTGTGATCATGGCATTCCTGCAACTCTTGTGGGTCGGGAGTGTTTGGTTTACGTTGTGTCTGTTGGCTCCGGGCTGTGAGGGTGTCTCCGAGGGTCCCTGCCGCGTGCTCTCCGTTCTGACTTCTGGCTGTCACTCCAGCCTCACCTTAGTCTCTGAGCCTCAGCATCCTTCTGCAGACCACGCTGGAAGACCTGACTTCTTCAGTAACAGTCATTGTTTCAGTAAAACATAATATTACATTTTTATTTTTGAACATTTATTTATTTAAAAAAGCTTTTTAGAGACCTGGCCTTCTCTGTCACCCAGGCTGGTGCACACTGGCAAGTTCACAGCTCGGTGCAGTCTGGTCTCAAGCCATCCTCTTGCCTCAGCCTCCCAAGTAGCTGGGATTACAGGTGTCCTAATGCCCTACTAGTTTTTGTTTGTTTGTTTGTTTGACCAGGGCTGGGTTTGAACCCGCCACCTCTGGTATATGGGGCTGGTGCCCTACCCCTTTGAGCCACAGGCACCACCCCTAGTTTTTCATTTTTAATAGAGACAGGGCCTTGCTCTTACTCAGTCTGATCTTGAACTCCTGAGCTCAAGCAATCCACCTGCCTTGGCCTCCCAGAGTGCTAGGTTACAGGCACATAGCCCCTCAACCAGCTAATTTTTAAAACATTTTTTGTAGACATGGGGTTTCCTCTGTTGCCAGGCTGGGCTGAAACGTAAGAATATCCTCCTTTCTTGGCCTCCCAAAGTAAATTTTTATTTATTTTTAGCAGCTTAATTGAGATATCATTGAATAAAATTATATATATTTAAGATGTATGCCTTGATGTTTTGATATACATTGTGAAATTATCATCATAATCAGGCAAATTAACATATCCATTACTTCTCCATAGCTAACCATTTTTTTTTGTGTGTGTGTATGGGAAGATTTAACGTAAGATGTATGTTCTCAGTAAATTACAAGTGCATAATACAGTATGATTAACTATTACCACTCTGCTGTACATTAGTTCTCTAGAAATTATTCTGTTTTTTCTTTTTTCTTTTTTTCCCCTGAAACAAGGTCTCACTCTGTCCTACAGGCTAGAGTGCTGTGGCATCATCGCAGCTTACAGCAACCTCAAACTTCTTCTCAACAGGCACCCGCCACAATACCCAGCTAATTTTTTTTATTTTCAGCAGAGACAGGGTCTCTCTCTTGCTCAGGTTGGTCTCGAACTCCTGAGCTCAAGTGATCTCACTCTAGGCCTCCCAGAGTGCTGGGATTACAGATGTGAGCCACCTCACCTGGCCCAGAAATTGTTCTTCTTGTATAACTGAATTATTCTTCTTTGTATCCTTTGCTCCATATTACTTCCCCCCATTACATTTTTACACTATATTTTTTTCATTGAATGAATTAAGAAAGATCTTTCCTTAAAATGTTTCCATGCATTCTGTTTCTGGGTTGATGGAGATAGTTATTAAGAATCTTTTCCATGGAAAAACTGTATAATGATTGCAACAGATCAAGGTTCGGTATCATTGCTCAACGATTAATCAGAAAAAGCAATGAGGAATAAAAACTACTTTCACTGGATTCTGGGGAACTGTTTAGAGCATGTCATCAGAGTCCTTGGGAGAACAAATCATTAAGCTGTAAAAGATTACATCTGGGGTAGAATTAAAGTCAAGCGGATTCATTAAGCCAAATGGTGGCCCAGAGATTACAGCCATGCCATTGCTATGCGGACCAAAGGCTCAAGGGGTCCCACACCCTCCTTTTCCTGCTACATATGCTCCTTTGAGAGAATGAGGAGAGGGGCACTCTGGCTGTCAGGGAGAGAAATCAGGCCTCAAAGTTATGTGTACGAGTTGTTCATAAAAAAAAAAAAAAAAAAAAAAGATCATGGCCCTATCAGGCAGACCCATGTAACAAAAATAAGCTTTACTAAATTATTCTGGACACTCTTCAAAGCTCCTCTCCGTCCTGTTCTTATAAACACCGAAATAAGCTGACAGTGTAGCCAGAGCCCTTCACCGCTACTGCTTTGCCAATGAACTCAGACTTGACACCTTCTCTGGGGGTTACTAAATCATTCAGTCTGCACGCAAGGTTCCTTTCTCAAAAACCAGTGCATCAAGTAACCCCTGCCACACTGCACCCCCCAACAACTTTCTCCAGTTGGACTGACTTGGCCATAATAGTTTTACCGTGGGAGCTAAGAGTCACAAGTGTCAGAGTTTAAACCACCCGACCTATTTCAGGAGACTTCCAATTGAACTCAGACCTTAGCCCTTGTTGCAAAAGCCCCCTGATTTGGGCCGTCTGCCTTTTGTGGTGGCCCCCCTGCGCAGGAGTAAATAAAATCACCTCTGATTTGTACCCAAAGTGGGGGTCCATATTTTTTATGGGTGGCATCAGTTACAACACGCTGTCAGCGTGCCTCGGGATTTTGGAAATTTTATCTCTCTTTCTGATTAGGGTCTAAGGAAAGGAACACGTGTCAGTTCACAGGAAGAAAATGAGAAGCAAGATTTTCAGAAGTTACACCACGGACACCGCTCATGTACCTGGTCTATATAAGGTTTAGCTTAGACCTAAAGGCTTGGTCGTTGCCTGCCTCTCTCCCCACTAAGCCGTCTCGTGACTCCCCCACTGTCATTCTTTCTTTCCAGCCAAACCAGCCCTCTTTCTCCCTTTCATGTCTTCTGTGTTGCAGTTGGTCAGAAAAATAAGAAAACAAATGTAAAGAGCATGGTCCTACCAGGCAGACCCGGGTAACAAACATAAGTTTTACTAAATTATTCCAGACACTCTTCCAAGCTCCTCTCCGTCCTGTTCTTATAAACACTGAAATGAGGTGGCACCCCGTACTTTCCCTGCTTTGGGGTCTCCACTCCTTTGTTCCATTGGCCTCTGCCTGAGTTCTTTATTTTTTTTCCAGATTAGTATGAGGGCACATATGATCAGGCCCCAGAGCATGCGTTTGTGAGGTGAAGTCTGGACTGTGGGGGGGAGGGGAGCTTGCCCAGCTCAAATTTAATTGAGTTTTTCTCTCATGTGTATATTTGTTCATCTACTAGTTTCAATTTAGTGTTGAGTGTACGTGATGGTTGTTGTTTCATTCTTGTGATCCTCTGCTGAGGAGGATGTTCTCCAAGTCTGTCCAGGTTGTTACAAAAGGTGCCAAATCTCCATCTTTTGATGGCTGACTAGTATTCCATAGTATACGTATACCATAGTTGTATTGGTCCGTGAATGTGTTAAAGGGCTCTTGGGTTTCCACATCTTTGAGATTGTGAATTGACCCGCTGTAAGTGCAAATGCCCTTATGTTCAAATGTCTTTTTTTCTTTTGAGCATATATCTAGTAATGGGCTCACAGGATCAATGATGACACTTCCTCACACCACTCCGGAGGGTATCAAGCATACAGGACGCTGTGAGAAGGACTGGTGTCCCCACAGCACTCTGTGTCTGTGGGCAACTCCGTGACTGCCACAGGCACTTGGACTTTAGTCCACCCCACTCTGCCTTTGACCTTTTTTTTATATTCGGCTCCCGAACAAGAGTTTTCTTAAAGAAAGGGTTCTGCTACTAAAAACCCAAAATGAAACAAAACTTTGAGGCCAGGAGCAGTGGCTCATGCCTGTAGTCCTAGCACTCTGGAAAGCCAAGGCAGAGGATCCCTTGAGGTCAGGAGTGAGGCCCGGTTTCTATTAAAAATAGAAAAACTAGCTGGGCATGGTGGCAGGTGCCTGTAGTCCCAGCTACTTGGGAGGCTGAGGCAAGAGGATCGCTAGCAGTTTGAGGTTGTTGTGAGCTGTGGCAACACCATGGCACTCTAGCCTGGGCAACAGTGAGATTCTGTCTCAAAAACCAAACAAACAAACCCTTTGGAAACCTTGTTGTTTGTTAATGTACTATCTGAATCTTGGACGGGCAGAGCAGAGGTTCATGCTGGAGCCTCTGGAGCCAAACCTGGCACTCTGGCCTCTACCCCGGGCTGTCTGTCTAGGGCAGATGTGGAACATTAGAGAGCTGATGTAGTGGAGGGTAAAACCAGGTTGGGTACTGGAAGGAACTTTGTGAAATGAAGGAGTGAAGATTGAGAACCCCAAGCTAGCCCTGCCCGGGGCCCTGCCTGCCTTGGCTGGACACGCTTTCTCCTTTGCTCTTCCCAAAGGTGTGCATGCCCCTGCCCTCCTCCCAGCCACATAACCCCTCTCCACTGACATGCTGATGTTTTTCCCCCAGAGAAGCCTCTTCTCTCTCAACTTTGAGGGTGCTAGAGATGAACACCAGGGTCCTTTCTGCTTCTCCAAACTGCTGGGTGTATGAATTCCTCAAATTCAGGCTCGGCCCCTGTGGTTCAAAGATCTAAGGCACCAGCCACGTACACCTGAGATGGCGAGTTCGAATCCAGCCCGGGCCCGCCAAACAACGATAGCTGCAACCAAAAAATGGCCAGCCGTTGTGGTGGGCACCTGCAGTCCCAGCTACTTGGGAGGCAGAGGAGGGAGACTCGCTCGAGTCCAGGAATTGGAGGTTGCTGTGAGCTGTGATGCCACGGCACTCTATCCAGGGTGACAGCTTGAGGCTCTGTCTCAAAAAAAAAAAAAAAAAAAAAGAATTCCCCAAATTCACACATTATCCTTTGTTCTTCTACCAATCAACAATGACCTGTGTCTTTCTCTAGAACTTCTCAACACTTCAGATGATCTTTTCCAAAGAATGCAAATGTTATTACGCTGCTGTGCTTGATCATTAGCAATGGCAGAGACTACGTGTTCTGAGACCTTCCTTTATACTGTCTGCTTTGGAGCGAAACCATCCTTCTCCCCTTGACCTTACACTGTCTCTAAGCTCATGTGGCCTTGTGAGGATTTGGAGAGTTCAGACCTAAGAATGATTTCTGGTGGTATCTAAACCCTGGCAAGCAAGAATGTACTAAATAGAAAGAAAGAAAGTTACTCTCAGTGTATCTAGTTTGTAGTCTGAGTCAGCACGTGTTATCAGCTTGAGTTAATGACTGTTACTGTATCTTAACTCACGGCCTCCTCTGATGGTGCTGGAAGAAGCTGCGTTTCTACAGGGTTAGATGCTCTGGCTAGGAGACACATAAATTGGACATCAGTTGGTGTCTCTCCACGTATTAATGGAAAATAGACAGCCTCATGTTCCCACTTCAAGGAAGATACACGTGCTATACCTTCCTCAGGATGACGGGAACTTAGCCCGTGTCTTCTGTTCTCTGGGTAAACACTGGCCTGGCTTTGAGCTTCAGTCTTACCATCTCCCTGCCCCGCTCACGTGCCTGGCTCCCCATCACACCAACAGAGGGGTGAACCCATTTATTTCTCCTGATTTCCATAAGGAAAGTCATCTGTAACAAGTCACTTAGGTACATGGAAGACTTTCTGGAAAACAGAGGAGTGGGAGGATTTTGATCGCAGCAACATCGATAACTTGAATTTTTTTTTTTGCAGTTTTTGGCTGGGGCTGGGTTTGAACCTGCCACCTCTGGCATATGAGGCCGGCATCCTACTCCTTTGAGCCACAGGTGCCGCCCGATAACTTGACGATTTCATGTTAGAGATTTTTATTTCTAAAATCCCTTTAGCCAATTTGACAAATTGGCCTCTACCCTCCCACACTGTGGCAGAGCCTACCTGTCCCATCTCTTTGTTGGCCACTCTTTTCCCTCCAGCAGGCAAAACAAAACAAATAAACCCTATTTGTCCAATTTCTCAAGGCAGTGGCATTGAGCTCCTTGAAGCTTTTATTCTCTAAATTCAGACCTAAATCCACCAACATCTATAGCAGGACAAAAGGCCCTTCATGGAACAAGTGCTCCCCTCCTTAGAAACAAAAGGTGCGAAACCAAACAAAAACTGCCCTTGGGTCCCCTACGGCATCAGTGTCGGTGTTGGATGTGAGAAGCGTGTGGTGGGTGTCAGCTGGCACAGGGTACCCCGGTTCCCAGGAGAAAGGCCTGGGCTTCCACGCAGGACAAGGAGGGATGAGGGGTGGGGTCTCGACAGGGCCTTTGCGGGCACATTGGCTTCCCTTCTGCTGACTCTGCATTCAGGCGCAGTCATCGCTCGCTCTTTGGAAAGGGGACTGCAGGAAAACGTGCGCAGCTTAGGAATGACAAGCTCAGGGTGGCCGGGGCCAAGCACTGTTCATGCTACTTCTGGGGTGGGAATTTGAAAGAGAGTTGATAGATCCACGATAAAATGGAAAAGCCAAGTGGAAGAAGCAGCTGGAACTAGTGGGTTCAATGTCAGGGGACGCTGTCCCAGTCCTGACTCTGTCTTATACTTGCTGAGAGACCTTGCGTAAGTGATTCCTCATCCTCGGGCCTCAGTTCTTTCTCTGTCTCTCTCTTTTTTTTTTTTTTGAGACAGAGCCTCAAGCTGTCACCCTGGGTAGAGTGCCGTGGCATCACAGCTCACAGGAACCTCCGATTCCTGGGCTCAAGCAAGTCTCCTGCCTCCACCTTCTAAGTAGCTGGGACTACAGGCGCCCGCCACAATGCCTGGCTAGTATTTGGTTGCAGCCGTCATTGTTGTTTGTCGGGCCTGGGATTGGATTCGAACCCACCAGCTCAGGTGTATGTGGTTGGCGCCTTAGCCGCTTGAGCCATAGGAGCTGAGCCTGGCCTCAGTTCTCTTATGATAAAATTAAGAGTCTTTGGTCTTCAAAACCTGTTCCTTAAGGATTCTGTGAGGTTTTGCATGAAAGTAGAAAGGTGGGGGGAGAAAAGTCTCCAACTAAGGAAGCTCTGGATTTCCCTCTTCCATTGCCAGTGATGCTAAGGTTTTTTCTGCACAAAGGACTTGGCCATAGGGAAGTCTGGAAATTACTGCTCTAAAGGATGGCTGTCTTGTCTAGTGCTGACAGTACAGGATCCTAGATAGAGCTACAAAAAGAGGAAAAAACAGAAAGATGCTGGGATAGACATAAGCGGGTTCGCACACACAAGAAAAGAAATTCCTGCTCCAGATAAATCCCTGGCCAATCTTTCTTAATCTCTGAAAGTTTTAAGACTTAAAATCTACTTAAAAAATGCTGCAGTTCTCAGCAAATAAAGACTACTTTAAATTATTCGGGTTTGTTACAGCCACAAATCACCTATACAGTACATTCTAAATAAAGAGCTAATAACTCTCTCTACAAGAAGTGCCCCTTCCAGGGGCCATGTATTAACCTGCACTGGGAGAAAATAATACCAGCCACTTCAAAATTATACTCATTTTAGGAAATAACTTAAACAAATGAATTTGGCCAAATGAGCCCGCTTATTTCTTCTGCATTGAAATGCAGGGGTAATATTTTTCTGCCAGCAAGCATTGGAAACACAATCACTTATAGCCATACTTAAAGTAATGTTTTGGAACCCTTCATAGAATTAGTTTAGTTACATTTCCAAGGCCTTTTGTTTTTTTATAATGCTTGGAAGAGTTGAAGAGAGGCTGAGGTAGGGGGGATGGGACAAAATGCGACCCAAGGCCATGAGTTCAGGGCTCCACATTCAGAGACCACGAGGTCACCCCAGAGAGCCCCCCAAACGCCGGTTCCTGCTCACGGGCTTCCTTGCAGGTGCCCTCTAGATGACCCCTCCAGGCATGGTCAAGGATCAGATCTAATCCCTTTTCCGACAGGTCTGGTTATTGGAAAATGCTTGGCACAGAGCAGACAGTCAATGCTGTGAACGCACACAAGTATTCCATCTCCTGCTTTCCGCCCATCAGCCTGCTTAGCCGTCTGAGGGAGCGCACAGGACGACATTCCTCGGGGGTGACCCACAATGGCCCTTTCACGAGAGGTGGTTGAGGCACGTTGACTGGAAGGTCAGATGCTGGGGACAGGCTCCTTCTCCCTTCTGCCTCGATGGCACTGAATGACGGACAAGTTCAGCACAGCAGCTTAGGTGGGAGAAGCAGAAGCCACGTGAGGCACCCCAGACTGGACGAGACGGGGGTGGGAAGGTGAGGGCACGGGCTGCTGGACGCAGGGACAGGACCAGTCATTCTGTCTGTCCAGGCTTCCTATTCCTGACTTCACTTAAAAATTGCAAAACAAGGGCGGTGCCTGTGGCTCAAAGGAGTAGGGCGCTGGCCCCATATGCCAGAGGTGGCAGGTTCAAACCCGGCCCCAGCCAAAAACCACAAAAAAAGAAAAAAAATTCAAAACAAGAAGGGAGAGCAAATGTTTTTGTTCCATGGATACCTGGTATAAAGCTTAATTCGGGGCTTTTAGTGTGCCTGTCTCCAGAATGGTGCTCGCTGTCCCCAACAGGTAACTTTTCACCCCTCCTCACCCCCACTCTCTCGCCTTGGGTTCCAAAGTCATTTACATCTCTTTGCACCTGTACCAGCCCCCTGTGTAGTTCCCATTTATTAGATGGTCCCTGTGGTGTTTGTTTTTCTATTCCTGAGATACTTCACTTAGGATAATAATGGTCTCCAGTTCCACCCATCCAAGTTGCTTCAAAAGACATCATTTCATTCCCTTTCATGGCTGAATAGTACTTCATGGTATATATATATAGACACTATATTTTCTTTCTTTCTTTCTTTTTTTTTTTTTTTTAGAGACAGAGTCTCACTTTATTGCCCTTGGTAGAGTGCCGTGGCGTCACAGCTAACAGCAACCTCCAACTCCTGGGCTTAGGCGATTTTCTTGCTTTAGCCTCCCAAGGAGCTGGGACTACAGGCGCCCGCCACAACGCCCGGCTATTTTTTTGTTGCAGTTTGGCCGAGGCCGGGTTTGAACCTGCACCATGTTTTCATTATCTGCTCGTGAATTGTTGGGTATTTAATCCAGGAATCCCACTACTGAGTCTCCACCCAAAGGAAAAGAAGTCGTTTTATCGAAAAGATATCTGCGCACGAATGTCTTACACCTTACATTACCGTTCACCATCGCAAAGGTGTGGAACCAGCCTAAGCTCTCATGTCCTCATTTGTAAGTCAAGGATGGGGCTGTTCACTACTGTTTTACCCAGAACTAAGCTACATCCCTGCCTTTAAGGAGCTCATAGTCAAAGAGTCAACAGGCCAGGACAGTGTGTTAGAGAAAGTGCCGCAGTGAGGGTGACTGTGTGTGCATGTACACACGCGTGTGCGTGAACACAGAGGGAGCTGTCTTAACCCAGACGCGGTGGACGGGGTGCTGGGGGTGGGGGTGACTTCTGGAGGAAAGGTGAAGTGAGGGAAGAGCTCTGTGTTGGGAAGAGATGAAGCCAAAGACACAGGCAGGGCCAAGATCTTGGGAACCCTTGTGTGGTGTGCCAGGAACTTGGGTTTCTTTCTTGGCGATGGGAAACCACGAAAATGTTTTGATGCAGCGATGCCCTTCACTGATGTGTTGGGAAGCACCCAGCACCTAGCAGGCTCTAACCAATGCTCATTAAAAATTCTGGACAGAGGTCATTTTTTTCTCCACCAGAGACTCTATTTCTTTGCTTTATGCATATGGACAAATTGATGAGAGAAACTTAATACTGTGAAAAGGACACTGCGTTAGGAGACACTGTGTTAGGAGACACGGGAAGGAGCACACTTCCCAGCTTTCTGCTGTGTGATCTCAGGAAATTCACTTAGGATCTTTGACTCAGACTGAGATTGCAGAACCCGCCCTGCCCACTCGGAGTGCTCTAAAGGGTAACTTGCCATCTCACTATTAGGCATTCCTGGTGTGCTTCTGGAGCTCCCCCCGGACCTGGGGATCGAAGATTGTGGGACGGGGCAGGGGGCACATGCAGGCTGGGTCATGGGAACTGAGTGTTGGGGGGAGGAAACACCTATCCTTTACTTTCTCAGCCTGCACCTCCTGAGTGGCCGGCACTGTGTGCATCTCCAAAGCAGCAGAGGATGGAAATAGCCCTGCTGATTTATGAGCAGGAGGCAGATTTGCTTTAATATCGCAACACAAGAAAGTCAGGTCTCTTAAATAATACAGCTCACAGATTTACGGCGGTGCCCGAACTGCCTCTATGCTCTCTGGCTGTGGATGGTGCTTTAATCTGGAAAGGCTGAAGTCAGCAACTCCTGAGACCCCGGGAAATAGATCCAGCTCTGGCAGCCAGTCCTGGGTCGCCTGTCGTCCATGAGGGCCCTGCTCCCACCCCTGTCTGTGATTTGTCCTCAGGACTCTGGGGACCTTGTCAGCAGGGGGCTGGTTTGGTGCAGTGCAGACAGAAGGACCACAGAGAGAAAGGGCTGGTATTTCGAGGGTGCTATTTGGGAGGTGCCAGGAAGCCCTGATCTTACTTCTGTGCACGTCCCCACTGTCACAGTGCTTGGGTGAGAATTGCTCTCCACTTGGACCTTTTAAGAATGCAAATCTGGAAGTAAGGACACCATAGGTCACTGGTTCCTTAATGATGACACTGTATTTGTTCCACAAATAAATATTAGCATGTAATATAACCCAGGAACATTTCTTTCTTTTTTTTAATTTAAATTTAAGACATGCATCTATAAAGATTCTTGGAGAAAGTACAGGGGAAACACTTGAAGAAATTGGCCTGGGAGAATATTTTATGAGGAGGAACCCCTGGGCAATTGAAGCAACACCAAAAATATATTACTAGGATCTGATCAAATTAAAAAGCTTTCGCACAGCCAGGAATATAGTAAGTAAAGGCAGCCCTCAGAATGGGAGAAGATATTTGCAGGTTATGTTTCTGACAAAAGTTTGATAACCAGAATCCACAGAGAACTCAAACTTATTAATAAGCAAAGAACAAGTGATCCCATTTCATTGTGGGCAAGAGACTTGAACAGAAGCTTCTCCCAAGAACACAGGCACACGGCCTACAGACACATGAAAAAATGCTCATCATCTTTGATCGTCAGAGAAATGCAAATCAAAACCACTTTGAGATATCATCTAACCAGTAAGATTAGTCACATAACAAAATCCTAAAACTATCGATGTTGGCGTGGATGTGGAGAAAAGGGAACATTTCTGCACTGCTGGTGGGAATGCAAGGTAATATGTTCCTTTTGGAAAGAAGTTTGGAGAACACTTAAGGAACTAAAAGTTGATCTCTTTTCCTTTCTTTTTCTTTTTGTTTCATTTCGTTTCATTTTGTTTTTTTTTTTTTTTAATTATTTTTTATTGAGTCATAACTGTGTACAATGATTCAGGCTTGGAGTACAGTGTGCGGGCTTCCCATACAGTCGGAGATATTTTTATCCACCTGATTAATGTAACATTCATGATATTTTCTCATTTACTATGTGAAAACAATTTTGATCCGTATTTAGAAGATTTCTCCTGACCCTTCACATATGCACCAATACATTACACATGTCTATATTATCGTATAAGTATTAATCAACTACACTGTTACTATTTCTAGGCACCTGAGATTAAGTGGAAGCATTATTGACTAGTAACCAACCTTGGGAGACTTTAACTAAATCAAATTTAACACAAACATAGAGGTCAGAAATTTTTAAGTATGTAAAATCAAACTTTAAGCAGTTTAATATGCTCCATGAAATATTACTTATACTATTTGTTTTAATTAGGACGAGGGAAATTTTTCTGAAGACTGAGTTATCAAAGCTTCTAATCTACCCCTTCAGTTACCAAAACCCTTTCTACTTCACATATGGTGTGTGTGGAAGCAACCTGTGCAGCCTCGTCCTACAACTGCAGCCAAATACTCCGATAGCTGCAGATGGATAAAGTCCAAGTGTGGTGTGGGTGGAGACAGGGACAGAGACCGATAAAGAACTTTGAAGGTGAGTAGATGCATCCTCTGACCCCCCCTCACCACTCTAGGGTCACAGCTCATAAAACACGACTTGGGGAAAGGCCGTTCAAAGTGGCTTCCTCGTGCCTTACCGCCCGCATGTTTGGCTGCCTGACACACATCAGGCAATGGAGGACTGCAGGTCACCCACAGCTCTGCAGCAGCCTCTAGGAGAGAAGCACACATCTCCTGGCACCTGCACTTACTTATGCTCATTTTCTCTCCATTGGAAAGGTCAATTATGCAATTCAGTCAAAGTGATGCCTGGGGCCCCGATGGTTCAGGACCTTAAGTGACTTTTGAGTTACTGTGGGGAATCCTGCTTAGAACTTTGATAGGCCCAGGAGTTCCGTCTTGTTGAAAAGCCCAAAGTGAACTGAGACGTGTGCAGCTCTGAGCTGGGACTGCCCTAAGTCACTGCTAGTTGTCAGGTTCCCAGAGACCTAATGGTGAGGACATTTAACTCCATGACCCTGAGCCGTCTAACGTAACTGCTACATTCCAGCATGAGCTGGGGCTGGAGGAAGACATAGGTGGCTCACACCTCTCCTGTCTGAATGAGCCTACTGGATACATCAAGATGACTGGCAAGCTTAAGTAGAAGAATATAAGACAACAAATAATTTTGCCCCCAATTATCATGGAAAGAAGACAAAATAAGAGAAGACTGCAGAATGGGAATAATAATCCCTTACGGGATTGGTGCAGGGGTGCGAAGGTGGGGTCCTGCTCAGATGCTCGGTAAGCCTTAGTGTTCGTCCCTCCAGCGGTGTGCACAGATCCCTTCCGAATTCAAGGTCCCTAGGAAACTGTCACCTGCCATGCTGAGATCCCACAACCGTTCCCACGAGAGATGAGTTCCGAGAACTGAAAGGTTGCAGTTGGGGTTGCTGAGCTGACTCAAGAAATGACTCAGACCCTAAATGTAGCCATTATCTATTATACAGAGGGCAGGTGACGAACTTCAGACAAACCAACACAAGAGAGCTTCTAGGAAGAGAGATGTCTCACTGAGCACGTGGGTCATCAGCAATGTGTGCATCACCTGCATATATGGGCAATATACACACACGTCGTGGTATGAACTCACCTGCATATATGGACAATACACACACACACACACACACACACACACACACACATTACAGGTATTAAAGCCCTTCGGGTGAATTTCCAATATTCTCTTGAGGAAACTGTGTTCTTAACTAGTGCCTGCCATTCTGACTTGAGGGCAGTGTACATTTCTCTCATATATTTACTGCTGATGGGCGTAGAGAATGAACTAGATAGGAAAGAGAGCAAGTGGTAACATGTATGAATCACCATACAGACCACAAAGCTTTGAGAATGCTTCCCTGGGGCTAGTTACACTCGTTAAAGATTGCTAAAATCAAAGGGCAAAAGTACTTTTTAATCAATTGATTTTCTTCTGAACCAAAATAAAGAGAAAAGAAACAGAGAGAAAGAAATTCCAATCAGGAGTAATTGCAACCAGTGCCAAAACTTTCAGTTTCAAAACCTTCAGCACAGCACAAGGATTTTCTCACAATCACAGTCACCTCTGGGCCAGGACACAACGCAGAGGGCATAGTGGGTTCAGATATCCCACAGGGCAGACCCCCAGGAGATGGGGTGTGTCACCGCAGACATGGCTCACAAGATCACAGAGTTCAGCACCACTGGAGAGCATCCAACCACTGGCTGACCCAAGCAGCTCTTCCTACCACATTAGACATAGCCCATCTCCTAACGTCTTAAACGGCTGTGGCATTAGGAAAGTTGAGACCCACTGATCCAACCACTGGCTGATCCAAGCTGCTCTTCCTACCACATTAGACACAGCCCATCTCCTAACGCCTGCCGTCTATCTATTTCACCATAACGCAGCTCACTCTTCTGTGTGCCTCGATACCCCAGGTGAGCAGAGGCATTTCCACAGACAGGACAGTGTTCAGAGTGCAAACAAAGCACTCATGTGCTCACAGAGAACTGGCTTATTATTCAAATATGCATAACTTCTGTTAGTGTTCTTAGAAATAACGCACATCCTCAGATGTTCCCAGGTGCTTCAATTCTCTAGCACTGGAGGTTGGTCCCTGCAGTTCTCATCCTTCCCCAAAAGCCAGTGTACAAAGGTCCCTTGAAGGAAAAACCTTATATCCTCATACAAGGGGACTACATCCTCACCAAGGGGGGTTTAGCCAGTTAGACCTGGGAAAACTAAACTCTGGATCAGGCCGCTTATTTTTTTTTTTTTTTTAGATAAACAATGAGCTCTAAAAATTACATTCAATCCTTATGCAAAAACATCAGGCATCTCAATAAAATACCTTCTTCACTAAAATGTTCATCCACATGGCCTAGTTCTGTTCTCTAAAGCAGCAAAGCAAAGTGTGCTTTCCTGCTCCTGTTTGGGTAAGTCCGGCTCTCAGGAACCAGCTAGTCCCTCCAAACAGCATTCCTATGGCTGTGTGATCCCTCACTATCTAGCCACTTCTTCGGCCATCTCCATGTTTCCAACCTCCTTCTCATTGTGCGGACCACTCTCTTTACAAGCACTTCTCATTCTACTCAGGTTAAGCTCGGCTTCTTCTACTTAACCTCACCAGTTATCATAAACATTACTCTGCCCTTGTAATTAAACAAGTGTGTCTGGGAGCTCTCCGCAGATGGGGCTGTGTCTGCCTCGCCCACTGTATATTCCCAGTGCCTGGCTGAGTACTAGGCAGAGAGTAGTACTCAGAAATATTTAGGTGAACAAATTAATTGACAATCTAAATGAATTAATATATCACCCCAAAACTCTATCACTGTAACTGGATATAACAAAACTGTCACCACCAAGGGAGAAGAAATCTTCCCAAACCACAGTTGTAATAATCATTCCTCCTGAACACAATAGTCACAACTACTTCCATCACTATAACAAATAAAAATAACAACCTACACAGCCTGAGGCACTAGCTGGGTAGGAGGAAATGTCGCTTTCTTGTAGGCTCTAGGCACTTCCCTAGAAACTCAGACAAAATTATTCAAAGACGTCCTTTAGAATTGAGGCTATGATTCAACCTTGACACCTACAGCAATTCCTGAAATCCAGACCCCAGCATAAATGTGTCCTAGGAATTTATTTTTTAAGTAAAACTTTGAAGGAAAAACTTGTCATTATAACTGGATTTATCCTGCTCTTCTTCCTCAAAGAGGATGCTAGTAGTAGTCTCCCTGCTGCCCTCGCTAAGCAAGATTGCACTTTGATCTGCAGCCGAGGTCACTACGTGCATCATGGCACACGGCTCGCTCTAAGGCAAGGGCTGACTGCAGCCCATACCAGACTGTGCACTCAGCTGTGTCATGCAGTTGGTAAGAATGGGCCCCAGAAAACAGACGCATCTCAGAAAATTATACTTCAGAATGCTGCCTTATGGCTGCTCATCGAGAAATACCAGTTCATTTTCTGACTTGAAACAGCAAAAGAGTCATCGGTGTTCACACTTCATGTTAGCAGATGAGAGCAGTGCTGGGGGATGGCAGCAGGGAGGCCTGAGAGCCAAGGACACATGTTCTCCAAGTCTGCACACCCAAGCTCAAACTCTGGTCTTCCCCCTTACTGGCTGACCTCAAACTCTCCCCATCAGATAGGCAAGATCTGAGGATTCCCATGGCTTAAACCAGCAGTGAGGACTAAGTGGGGCTGGCTCTGTGTCTCTGTCCTTGGGCAGGACCCAGTGACATGGAGCAGACCCTCTCCCTAGACGTGCTTGTGTGAGGGGAGGAGAGCAGAGAAGCTCGTGTGCCTCTCACAGCTTCCCCCAGGAAGGGTATCCTTCACTTCCACTCACCTTTCCAAACAAAGTCATGTGCTCACATCTAACTTCAGTGGAGGAGAAAGTAGATTACTCAGACGTCCCCAGAAAGAGAAAAGGCTGGATTGTTTGTGAGGAGCTGTGGTGGATGCCATAAATACCCCCCTGAGCTCTAAAGCCTCCATCTGGAACACACCTGAGCAGTGATAGCTACTTCACAGGAATGCTTCGTAAGAACCAGGTCAAATAAATGAGAGCTGGGGTAGCCACAGTCACCCTGAAGTCGCAGGTGCAGACAGAATGATTCAGTTAGAAAGAAATGGAGGTGCCAGGCAAGGGGTCCTGTTCTCAGATTCTACTGCTACCAGCAGCCTGGGGCGCTGAGGCTGGTCGCCTCTGGGTGATGTGGAGACTGTGACTGATATTTCAGAAAAACCATCCCCTGCCTCAGAAACACCCACCTCGGCCTCCAGGAAACCATTCCCCGCCTCCGGATAACCTACCCACCCGCTCAGGAAAAACCATCCCCCACCTCAGAAAAAAAAAACATCCCTCGCCTCAGAAAATACCATCCCCCGCCTCAGAGAAAACACCCCCGCCTCAGAGAAACCATCCCCCGCCTCAGAAAAAAACATCCCCGCCTCTGATCCTTTTGTAGTTCATAAGCGTGATGATTGGGTTTTCATGCGCATGCGTATAACGTGCCTGCCACAAATCTTGTTACGACGACGACAGCACATCACCCGCCTGATGTGGAAAAAAAAAAAAAAACATCCCCCGCCTCAGAAAAACCATCCCTTGCCTCAGGAAAACCATCCCCCGCCTCACAGAAACCATCCCCGCCTCTCATCCTTTTGTAGTTCATAAGCATGATGATTGGGTTTTCATGCGCATGCGTGAGATGTGCCTCCCACAAATCTTGTTACAACGACGACTGCACATCACCCATCTGATGTGGAAAAAAAAACCATCCCCCACCTCAGGAAAAAAACACCTCTGCCTCGGAAAAAACCACCCCCTGCCTCGGGAAAACCATTCTTGTTCTTGGTTTCCATGTTACTTCTACTTCTCTCTTTTTCAGGTTAAGTGTTTATTTAATCAACAAATATTTATGAAGTATATCTGTTTCAAGCCCTCTGTTAGGCTTTGGATGATAAATCAGTGTCTTCCAAAAGAGCCCCAGTCCGCACGAGAAGAATCACAATCCATGACCCAGTAACAGCTCCCTACCCGGGCACCAGAAAAACAAAGACTAATTCATACAAACAAGGAAATCTGGGTGAATTTAAGAAATGTGTCATTGTGTGAAATTGTGTCCAAAACTTTGTTTTATCCAATAGTCAAGAACAAAACTAGTGGGCGGCGTCTGTGGCTCAAAGGAGTAGGGCGCAGGCCCCATATGCCGGAGGTGGTGGGTTCAAACCCAGCCCTGGCCAAAAACCACAAAAAAAAAAAAAAAAAAAAAGAACAAAACTAGAGCCATCAACCGCTCAGAAGGTCTGTGTCAGGCTACTGCACCGCACGTGCTCCCATCACACCGACACTGCTCAGTCTGCAGATTCCCTATTGGTCCTCAGACTGAGCCCTTCAAGATGATCAGCGCACATCCTGTCCGCACCAACCCAGTGGGGACAGCAGGTGTGACCAACACTGCCTGCGCATTTGCTGAACGGCTACTAGTGCGGGACACAGGGAGTGGGACGTGGCCTGGCTCTTAGGGCATGGGGCTGACTGAGAGAAACACACTGAGGCAGAGTCATTAATCACTGGGAGGGGGGAGGGTGAGTCGCGAGTGCACAAACGGTGGAGCAGCGTTCTGGTGCGCGGTGGAGGGGGAAAGAGAGACACAGAAAAGGCCTCCTGCGGGAAACTACCTCAAGAGCAGGTTGTATTTGGTCACGTCAAGCAGTGGAAGCTGGAAGAGCATGAAGGCACGATGGAGAGGTGGAAAGGTGCAGAACTGTTTATGAGAATCTACGTTACTGGAGCTTACAGTACAAGGCTACGAACATGAAGCGATACGAAAGACGGATTTAAAGGGGTAAGAGCGAAGCCTTGGAACTCAAGAGAACATTGAAATGGTCCACAGAGGGGACAAAGGACCCAAAGTAAAGTGACTGTAACAGTCAAGGCAGGACAGGGATGGGAAGAAAGAAACAGGCCTCACTGTGGTCACAGAGGAGCTGGTCACACAGCCTGTCAGGGGGATGGATGAGAACCCCTGAGGTGAGGGTGCATTGTGAAAAGTGAGATCAGATCTGAATTTCCAGGACAAGCCTAAACATGACAGACATTCAGCTACCCACAGAAAGAAAAGCCCTATTTCTGAAGATTCTGCCAGCAATTGTCATCAAAGTGAAATTCTCCACAGCTATCAACTGCGCGTATCAGCTATCAGGAGGCCGCACTTGCTCTCTCTCCTGTCACTCACACATGCCCAGACGTGCCAGTGCGCCCAGTATCAGTCTGCCACTGTCTGCAGCCACCACATCCAGACTGCCGCCTAATCAGAGTGCTCTGGTGCATACTTGCATGAAAGATCCTCTACCCATTTCAAACTAACGCAGTCCACCTCTGTAAAATCAGTCTCCCTGGTTCTTCTGCAGACCTGGAAGTGGTGGCTCTAACCCTCCCGCTCTCGAAGAGCCTGCAGCCCCCTTCAGCCATCTGTGAAAGTGCAGCAGGAGAACACTGCACACCGGCCACGCTGTTCTCAGGCTCACCATGAAGGAAGAGCACCCCAAGTCAAGGTCACAACTCCTGCCGTGATCGGGCAGTACAGGAAATCTAGCCATCCTGACTACTGCTTGTCATGACAGCAGAGTGAAAAGGGGGTCAGGGACCTGCCCTCACTCTTACCTCACAGCCACATCTCCCCGTCTCCTTCATCAGTGTCCCCAGGAGGCCAAGGGGGAAGCGAAGTCATAAACACATGGGAGACATCACTTCCTAATGACTCTACTTACCTTCCCTTTCACTGCCACTTCATGTAACTCCATCCCTGAAGCATCCAGTACAAAGAGGCAGTTAAGCTTTCAATCTCAAGACACCTTTGCATACATTAAGAATGTTTATCTGGGTCATTTCTATCCACATTTACCATATTAGGAATTAAAAATTACAAAATCACTCATTAATTGTCTTCAAAATAACACTAACAAGGGCCGGGTGCGGTGGCTCACACCTGTAATCCCAGGAATTGGGAGGCTGAAGCAGGTGGATTGCCTGAGCTGACAGATTAGAGACCAGCCTGAGCCAGAGCGAGACCTCGTCTCTAAAAAAAAACAACAAAATAGCGGGGCGTTGTAGCAGACGCCTGTAGTCCCAGCTACTTGGGAGGCTGAGGCAAGAGAATCACCTAAGCCCAAGGAGTTGGAGGTTGCTGTGAGCTAAGATGCCATGGCACTCTACTAAGGGTGACCAAGTGAGACTCTGCCAAATAAATAAATAAAGAAAACACTAACAAGCCCATTACATGTGGACATAAATATCATATTTTATGGAAATTACCTATATTTTCCAAAACACAAAATTTAGGGAAAAAGTGGTATTGTTTCACATTTTTAGAAATAACTTCAAGGTGTGGTTTAATGATATGCAACCAGATTCTACTGTATGCTCTGTGTTCAACCTGTTAAAATACATCATTGTAGTTGAATGATTGACACATGAAGAAGACCTAGGAACTTTCTAACCCTCTGAAAGGTCTCAGGGATGCCCAGGACTTCCCAGTCTCTGCTTTGAGAACTGGCACTATAGTACAAGGGTCAGAACTTTCCCCTGGCAAAAAAGGAAACACTGTGGCTCACTGAGTAGGGCGCCAGCCCCATATACTGAAGGTGACAGGTTCAAACCCGGCCTCAGCCACATTGCAAAAATAGAAAAGAACTAGCTAGGCATTATGGCGGGTACCTATAGTTCCAGGTACTTGGGAGGCTGAGGCAAGAGGATTTCTTGAACCCAAGACTATGAGGTTGATGTGAGCTATGATGACTGATGATGCCACAGCACTCTACTCAGGGCAAAAGAGTAAGATTCTGCTCAAATA
>CAUYRH010085244.1:0-11379 GCA_963574655.1 Perodicticus potto
GTGGTCCCAGCTACTTGGGAGGCGGAGGCAAGAGACTCGCTTGAGCCCAGGAATTGGAGGTTGCTGTGAGCTGTGATGCCACAGCACTCTATCCAGGGTGACAGCTTGAGGCTCTGTCTCAAAAAAAAAAATAAATAAATAAATAAAAAATAATAAAATTATATACTTCTTTGTATGATGATTTTATTGCTGTTTATCCATTTCATTAGATAACAAGCTCCATGAAGCACGGGCTATGTAAGACATAGCAGTAGTTAGGGCTCAACAAATAACTGCTGAATGATGATTTCAAGATATGTTTCATTTTTTTGTTGCTGTTTTGGTCCTTACTTCTGTGAAATGGCTCCTAGAAGCGAGTGGATAATGACTGCAGTAATAAACTAAAAAGCCTTGAATTTGTCCCTGATGGATAAGAGTACCAGCAAAAACAATAATATGACTTTTCAATCTCTGGATTGGGAGTGGCACTGGAAACGGAGAAGGCCCAGACTAGCTCTTGTCAGAGGAAAATGAGAAGAAAGGAGAGGAAGACATCACTACCACTATCTTATTCAGTAAGACCTCACTCAGGCAGAGTTAACTTTCCAGTAAAACGGAGCAGGAGATATTCAGAGACTGAACGTACCATAATCTGTGAGTACGTAAAGAAGAAGTCAATGTGTTTAGTATAGGGTCCATTTCCTGCTCTCCTAGGAATGGATGACTAGACACTCTGGTCCCAGAGCCCATTGAGTTCCAAGCATAGGCTCCAGAACTCCTTTTCTCCCTGTGGTACCCCTACCAACTCCTTCCAAGAACTAGTCTTTTCCTGAGGTATCTCTGAACCTCTCCAGGCTAATGGCCGGTGCAATGAGCATCCTGTGCCTTCCCAAATGTAACAAGCCTTTGACTATGGCCCAAGGAACTTCTCGTGGCCTGGAAGACTCCATTTGCAAGACCAGAAAGGCAGTGCTGTGACCCAGAGCTGTCCCAGGATGTGTCAGGAGGTTGTAACTCAAGAAGACTCGGCTCGGTGCCTGTGGCTCATCGGGCTAAGGCGCTAGCCACGTACACCTGAACCTGAGCTGGCAGGTTCGAATCCAGCCCGGGCCCGCCAAACAACAATCACGGCTGCAACCAAAAAACGGCCGGGCGTTGTGGCGGGCGCCTGTAGTCCCAGCTACTTGGGAGGCGGAGGCAAGAGATTCGCTTGAGCCCAGGAATTGGAGGTTGCTGTGAGCTGTGATGCCACAGCACTCTATGCAAGGTGACAGCTTGAGACTCTGTCTCAAAAAAAAAAAAAAAGACTCATGCCCCCATACCCTCTTGAAGGGTATTGGAAGCCCAGTGACAATGCAGGCCCTGTCTAGAGTGTTGAAGAAGATCCAATTTGTACCTTTACCTTTTTTTTGAGACAGAGTTTCAAGTTGTCGCCCTGGGTGGAATGCTGTGGTGTCACAGCTCACAGCAACCTCAAACTCTCGGGCTTAAGTGAGTCTCTTACCCTAGCCTCCCAAATAGCTGAGACTACAGGCGCCCGCCACAATGCCCTATTTTTTTTGGTTGCAGTTGTCATTGTTGTTTTAGCAGGCCCGGGCCAGGTTCAAACCGCCAGTCTTGGTGTATGTAGCCAGTGACCTACCCACTGAGCTATGGGCGCTGCCCTGTACCTTTAACTTTTAAATTCATCATTTGAATTCAGATGGTTCTGCCAGCATCTAGCTGTTCTGTAGAAATCATATTGCTTGCTGCCTAGAGCAGATGACCTCTTTGGGACTAGGGAATGACTAGTTGCTTTAGAGTTTCCAGAACTGTTAACTAAAACATCTTAATTTATGCATGCCTTTCAGCTTGCTTTTCTGGAATTGACAGCCCATTCTAATTTCAAAGAGGTTGCCCGTCAGCTTCCTTTAAAAGCTTTCCACTCAGACAATAGTGGCACCAAGGAGTGTTTAGTGAACTTTAGCACTACCCTCTCCCTCAAAAACTGTCCCATGTAAACATATAATCCAAATACAAATGCATGTTCGTCCTGCAAATGGCAGCTTTGAAACCTTTATGTATCTCCTTCTTCCCACCTGATTAGCAACCTTACAACCCTCCTCAAGAAAACCTGTTGCTACCGTTACTGCTTATTTACTATGATGAACATATTTTTGTATTTTATTTCAGTTTAACATATATCTTTTAACTAAATTAGAATCGTATCCATTTATAGTTTTTTCCAGCAGTCATACCAAGTCCCATTGCCCCCAATAACATTGGTTTTGGTTTTGTCCCCAGTAAAACTATTTCTAAGACACTTAAATAACATTTTGGGGAACTGTTTTGAACTCATCCCTGGGACATGCTTTCTCTATATCTGTGGAAAAGCTGAAATGTAGAGGTGATATTGAAAAGATGGGGGCATGAATGTGAGTGAGGCAAGATGAAATGCTCCTTTCACGTGAGGCGAGGAGAGCAGGGGTCTTCTACCGTAGTCACCTTTGGTTTGGCCCAGTAAGGACATTCTGTGCAGCCATTAGTCACAGAGGTGGTGCCTGTAGAGACACCAGCCATTGGAGATGATCCAAAGGATGAATCACAAGAAGTATACATGGTATGAGAATTAGAGGTAATGGGGCAAGTTCATTTTAATGGGAGAGTTACTGGGCCTGTGGGAGATGTTAGGGAAGATGGAAGTGGTTCCTATGGAGTGTAGGTCAGCAGGGCTGGTGAGAAGCTGAAGAGCCCCTCTCTGAAACACTTTTCCATCTGGAAGTAAGAACTTGAGAGAAAGCAACCCACTAACAGTTGCTTTTTAAGTCAGATGGAATTTCTTAAGGCAGTATGGATACATCAAGACGTCAAAAGCTGAGTTCCCATTCTGTTCCTGCCTGTCTCTCCAGCTCTGGAAAAGGATGATTTCTTCCTCAGAAGTAAATTAAACCAACTTCTTAAATAGGCTGAGAAAGCATTAATTATTAATGTTTATTTTCATATTTACAGATAAAAGTCAGGCTGACTTCAAAGAGATAGAGTTGAGAGTAGGGAAAGAGAATTCATTCTCAACATTAAAATTATATACTAGAAAACACTCATGGTTGAATATAAAGTTGGAGAGTTTCAAAAAGAGATTTGACAACGAACGAATAAAGGGATCAGATAAAAGTCTCTTAGCACAGAGATGTTTGTGTTCATAACCACCCAAATGCATTTCTAGGACAAGGCATTAGACAAAGGTGTCAGCAAGCAGCCACATCCTACATGCTTGTGAAACACTATGAGAACTTGTGGAGGACGCTTCGGAGCCTTGCCAAATAGCTAATGGCTTCATTCTGCTTCAGCTCCTCTTTTAGGTCTGAGACTCAATGAATTTCACTTTAAAAAGAAGATTGTTGAATACTTTCTCTAATTTAGAGCTTGAAATTCAAGGTAAGGGACACAGAAAGAACCCATTCTCCTGAGATTGTGTCTCATCACCAGCGCCTCCTCAGCCCTTCCCCTCAGGCAGGCAGGCCTGCTGGAGACCAGGTTTAAACTACCAGGACCATTGTGACATGGTGTGTCTCTTGGCCCACTGGTCTGAGCAGGCACAGTGACATGTATCTTTTTGAGACCAGCATCCTGACTTGGTAAAAGGGGAGGTTCCTCCTTGACAGTTTTTATTTTTTATTTTTTGAATTATTTATTTATTTATGTATTTTTTATCAGTTTGTCACCCTCGGTAGTGCTATGGCGTCAAAGCTCACACCAACTTCAAACTCTTGGGCTTAAATGATTCTCTTGTCTCAGTCTCTGAAATAGCTGAGACTACAGGCGCTTGTCACAATGCCCAGCTATTTTTAGAGACAGAGGTCTTACTTTTGCTCAGGCTGGTCTCAAACTCCTGAGCTCAGGCAATCCACCCACCTTGGCCTCCCAAGAGTGCTGGGATTACTGGCATGAGCCACCGCACCTGGCCTCTTGCCAGTTTTTAAATACGAAAACATTCCAGGGTCTCAGCATTCTGTGATGGTATGAAGTAATATCTATCCTAGTCTATAGCACCTTTTAAAATTTGCGTATCAGATAATCAAGAATACTGCGTACATTTAACTGCTTTTTAAAATGTTTGGCAGAGGAAACCAGTTAGCCAAGGGGTCATTAAGAGCTGTGACCCATCATTGAAATATTTTTTCAGCATATCTCTTTGTATTTGTTTCCCAAGTTGCTTTATCCCATCACAACATTCTGGAATCCACTCAGAAAGAAGACTGAAGTTCCGGGTGGCGCCTGTGGCTCAATGGGTAGGGTACCGGCCCCATATACTGAGGGTGGTGAGTTCAAACCCAGCCCCGGCCAAACTGCAACAAGAAATAGCCGGGTGTTGTGGCAGGCACCTGTGGTCCCAGCTACTCTGGAGGCTGAGGCAAGAGAATTGCCTAAGCCCAGGAGTTGGAGGTTGCTGTGAGCTGTGTGATGCCACGGCACTCTATCGAGGGCAATAAAGTGAGATTCTGTCTCTACGGGGGGCGGGGGGGAAAGAAGACCGAAGTTTCCAGAGATGAGGGAAAACAGCAGTGTAAAAAAATTATGCTTTGTCATGACTCAGCTTAATACTGGTCAGGCCACTGCCTAATTAACAGTGACAGGAGCAGTGCTAGTAAATGGGATCTGTATGTGTTTTCTAGAGCAGGGCCTCTCAAGTCCTACTATTAACTCACCAGGATAGCCCGTGAAAAATGGGGACAGCCTACATCTGTTCCTCTCTGGGGGTGGGGTCAGGAATCTGCATTAGTAATAGGCCAGTCGGGTGACTCATGTACCCTAAATTTTGAGAACCTCTGCCCTACAGGGGTTTTCCTTCTCAAAGTAAATAGAGTCGATCTTGGCTTGAAGGGCTTCACTGCAAGCCAGAAGTGACCCCTGCCACTCCTGGACAGAAAAATTATTCTGCACCTTTTTTTGTATCCTTTTGGAAAGATCCTTTCCCTAGGAAAGAATTGTACACCACATCTGTGGTGAGATCCTAGGTTTATTATTCATTCTTGTTGTCAGGTAGACAGCATCATCATCTCAACTTTTTCATAAATAGCCATGTAATTCCAGCATCCTGTGTCCCAAATTGAGGCAGAAGCTAAATCTTGAGATGCACCCATTTCCGCCTCTTTCATTGTGTAATGGCATTCTGAAGTTTTTCTTGATACCTTAAAAAGAAAAGGCAGTGAGGAATTTCTGACAGCTGTTTTGCAGAACATCAAGGGATACCCACTGAGCTCCAGAGCCCCAGGCAAGTCCCCATTTGGTTGTGGTCAAGGAGAGAGAAGACTTGTCTGGGCATGAGCTGGGTGCTGTGCCCGATGCTTTCCATACACTGCCTCGATTAATGAGCAGAGCAACCCCAAGTTCCTATACTGCAGGGGAACAGGCAGTAATATTAAGAACTGAATGACAGGCAGGTTTGAATTCTGTTCTCAGCTTTAGTGTTGGCTCACCATGGTAGGAAAGTCAGCACCTCCATTTATCCTTCTGTAAAATGAGGTTATTACTGGCTCCCATTGCCCAATCATGAGGTCAGTGTTGGGAACACTTTGAACTTCTCAGATGAAAGATGATATAAAACTACAAAGTGAAGAGTTGGTGTAGGAGAGGGTGGTAGAAGACTAAAACTGAGATGGCTACATGAGAGCAAAATTTAAGGATGTCAGGATGTTCTACTCTGCTGCCCTGGTGACTCCCTGGGCCTTCATTTGCCCCTCTTGTCTTATGAAGGATGGCGTAAATACACATTATCATGTAAGGAGAAGAAGACTAGAGTCATGGTTATGAGCAAAGACTACCTACTAAGTCAGAATCTTGAGTTAGGACATGGGATAGCTGCAATTTTAAGAAACTTCCAAGGTGACTCTGATGCACACTAAAGTTCAAGGAACAGCATGACCTCACCGGACTATTGGTAGTTCCCAAAGAGGCTATGTATTTCCTCACCTCTCACAATTGATTTTCTGGTGCTCATGCTGTCCCACTCCCTGAGCCACCTTCCCCACTCAGGCCCTCCCCTGCATGTTATCAAGCATTAGCTCTTGGGTTTTCTTCTATTAAATGAACTCCCATTCATCCTTCAAGACCAGATTACACCATTGCCTCTTGCCCAAACCTTTAACCTTTGCAGAGGAATGAGTTATTCCCAGATTCACAAGAATACCATGCAACCAGCAAAGAGAACGAGGCAAATCTCTATACCCCACAAGGAAAAGTAACCATTATATTTTTAGAGGAAAAAAAACATTCACAGAATATTTGTATTTATTTATTTTTTGGGGCCGGGGCTGGCCTTGAACCCGCCACCTCCAGTATATGGGGCCGGCACCCTACTCCTTTGAGCCACAGGCGCCACCCAGAATAATTATATTTTGATTCTGTTTTTCTTTAGACAGCTGTGCAAGTGTGTATATAGTTTGAATATGTATACATGTATAAAAAGATCTAAGGAATACACATACCTAGTAAAAGAAAACTACTTTTTTTATTTTATATACATCTCTATTATTATACACATCTATAATATTACTTTATGCACATCTGTATTATTCAAATTTGCATGCTACTTTTGTAATGTAAGCATGTTTCAAACGTAATAACAATTAGAGTAATTATCAAGACAGTAATTGTTTAAATCATTAACAGGGGGCTCAGCTCCCGTAGCACAGTGGTTATGGTACCAGCCACATACATCAAAGGCAGAAGGTTCGAACCCGGCCCGAGCCAGCTAAACAACAAGGACATCTGCAACAACAACAAAAACATAGCCGGGCGTTGTGGCAGGAGCCTGTAGTCTCAGCTACTTGGGAGGCTGAGACAAGAGAATTGAGGTTGTTATGAGCTGTGACACCGTGGCACTCTACCAGACAGCGACATAGTGAGACTCTGTCTCAAAATTAAAAAAAAGAAAATCATTAGCAGGGAAGTCACTTGCTCGTATAGTTTTGGTTATCTTTGTATGTGTCTCCCTTCGCTGGTCAGCTGTGAGCTCCTTAATGTCAGGGACGCCGTGCTATTCATCTGCCTGTCACCAGTGCCCAGCCCTGTCTCTGATACTCAGTAGGTGCTCAGCACATACTTACTGAATTTAAGAGATCTCAAGCGATCCTGGGGAGGCTTGGATGATCATCCCTGGGGATGGATGAGTCTGCCACTGGTGCACAGCCTCTGTCATCTAGCATGTCTAGTCCTTGTAGAACAATATCAGGAAGTGATAAGAACGACACTGCCTACAGCCTCTGCTACAAAACACATTGAGTTCGATGGTGGTAGTAAAGGAAAAGAGGACTTTGGAGGTGGCAGTGACTACAAACTGTCTGTGGGTCACTGCCACTCACTTTTTTAAAAGTCAATTTTCTGACTCATTTTTGCCTGCTCCAAGGTATTCCTTACTCTTTTTAAAAACAGAATAAAACTCCCCATTCACTTTGTAGAGCCTCACCTAAGTAAAATAGGTTTATTTTCACATTTTTCCTTAGTATCTCCTTTCTATCTCCATTCCTTCGGAATCCTATAGTCATGCGATTGCCTAAATGGTCTTTCTGGGAGGCCCTGGCAACTTCTAGGCATCTACTTTCAATCTCGCTTTTGTAGATAAGACTCTTCAACTCTGAAGTAGGCCAGACGTAGTAAGTAACAATTTTCTGTTTTCTCTTTCTCCATTCCAGAGCATTGGGCATTCCTCCTCTCCTTCCCTTATTGAAATAACTGTCATAAATCATGCTGAACTTCACCTCTTGACCTCCTTAGGATAGACATGTGAAAATTGATTCCCTGTCCTTCACCACCACCACCACCACCACTACCATCCGACACATACCGTTTGTGCCAAATCCCTAGGAGAAATGGGATGTGTAAAATTTTTAATCTTACGATTTTAGAAAATCAGAAACTTTTGGTACTCCTATGATTAAGGGAAAAGGATAAATAAGACAAAAAGCTATCGCAATGTATTTTGACAAAAATGTGATTTTAAAGTCCTATTTTAGGTTAGGGGAAATAGCATTCCTTCTCAATGAGTAATGTTTTAAAATACCTAGGAGTTTAAGACGAATGTTTGAGGGGTAGAAAAGACAGGGCACTCAACAAACCTTCAGTGCCTACCATGGCCAGAGTTTGGGATTTCAAAATGACAAATATGAGGGCGGCGCCTGTGGCTCATTGAGTAGGGCACCGGCCCCATATACCGTAGGTGGCGGGTTCAAACCCAGCCCCAGCTGAACTGCAAAACAGAAAAATATCTGGGCGTTGTGGCGGGTGCCTGTGGTCCCAGCTATTCAGGAGGCTGAGGCAAGAGAATTGCCTAAGCCCAGGAGTTGGAGGTTGCTGTGAGCTGTGTGACGCTGTGGCACTCTACCACGGGCCACAAAGTGAGACTCTGTCTCTACAAAAAAATAAATAAAAAAATAAAAATAAAAATGACAAATATGAGACAGTGCCTTATTCTTGCCCCTGAATTCATGTTATAATTTTAATATACTCTGCTGTAATCATGATAATGTGATATAAGTCCCATAAAACTAGAATCAAATAAGGATCAACTGGATCATCTTACTCACTGATATCCTTGTGACAACACTGTGCAGGCCAGAAGTGGGGAGACAACTTGAAACCTCCTGTTCCCTGTACGGAGTGTTGATTCTTTATAATATGTCACTTCTCTCATGAGAAATCCAGGGCTCTATTTCATTTTTTGTGGCACATGTTATACTTTCAGGCCCTTTTTATATTCTACCACTTTCCTTAGCTTCAGTTTAGTCATAGGAATTGTACAGCTCCCAGTTTTCCCTTCTCTGGAAATACTATGCATGTTACAATTGGAAGACCACCTGACAAGTTAAAATGTTAGGGCATTATTCCAATAAAACCGGAAGCAGAGAAACAGCCTAAATGCCCACCAATCCAGGAATGGATTAACAAACTGTGGCATATGTGCATCACGGAATACTATCCAGCCACTAAAAAAGATGATGACTTTACATATTGCGTATTAATTTGGATGGAGTTGAAATACATTCTTCTTAGTAAAGCATCACAAGAATGGAGAAGCAAGAATCCAGTGTACTCAATTCTGATATGAGGACAATTGATGCTAGTACTTGGTAGGAAGAAGAGAAATGGGGGAGCTGAGAGAGGGAAGGGGGTGGGAGGTGTGTGACACACCTCTTGGGGGCAGGACACTATTACCAGGGGGACTTTATCCAGCAAATGCAAGCAGTGTGACCTGGCTCTTTGTACCCTCAATGATTCCCCAACAACAAAACAACAAAAACCAGAAGCTGATTTGTTATCGCTCCTTTCTCAGCTCTTTCTTAGCCGTTCCTTCTATCATCAGTTACTTCAGGCTGTTTGGTGACAAAATTACCAAGAGTCCCCATTATATTATATCAGTTTCTTTATTCAGAGCTTAATTAAGTCTTTCCCCAGGTCACAGAAAAAAAGTTATTCCTGGGACAGAAAAGCCTCCTCTTGAGGGACAGTACTGGAGAGATCAGAAGGATGCATATCTCCTGCCTGACAGCTCTGGACACCAGGTGGTAATTGAGTTCTTGGTGTGGATGTGACTTCCTGTTCATGAGATTGCCAGGTTGAAGACCAGCTGAGGAGCCCTCTACCTGCTTCTCAGCCCTACTAACTCTGATGTTTGGTGGGTTTAGGAAACAGGGCAGTTCTGGTCCTTCATTCTACTACTGTAGGCCCAGCTTGGTCATGACCATTGATCAGATCTGAAGTTCATGTCTGGCCAAAAAGCTAGGACTCATAATGGATATCTTGAGAATCATTCTTTCCTGAGAAGCCCTAGGGTGTGTTTCTCCCACAAGACAGATACTGATTGAGAACACTGACATTAAGGAATACTTCCAGATACCCTAGAATTTGGCTTGATCTTTAACCATTGTTGATGGGAGCTGTCCAACGTTTCAGCATACTTTTGCATCTGCAAAATGTAATGACAATCTGACTGTCTTGACTGTGTCATTGTGTGCGATATTCTAAGGACATTGACACAGTTTAGGATCTAGACTCTAAGGTCTTTAGATCTGGTAACTTAATAATCAGCTCTTTCTCAAGGTCACTGATCCCTAAGAAAGCTGACATATTTATTTACTCAGGCACATTTGTACCAGAAAGTCAATTTAATATAGCAAGGGATGTACTTCTTCACTGTATCATGGAGCCTTGAAAATCAGAAAGGTAATCAGAGCTTGGTTTGAGAGCATGAAGTCAGAGCAAATAGAGCTGGCAGATGTTAAGAAATGATGCGTCATCCACACCATAGTCAAGCTTGGTTAATTCTTCCCTCTCATCTAGAGGAGACATCATCCATCCTAGTGAGCAGAATACCAATTCCAGCCAAACGGGGTGATACTCAATTGGACAATGTTAAAATTACTTTACATTTTACTTTACTTTTAAGCCATAATTTTTTCTAGATTCAATAATAACCACCCCTGTTTATAATTGCCATTACAACCAAATTCTGTGTTATGGTTTTCTATAACACATGTAATTGCGTATGTTATAGTTTTCCCAGTTTGTAGCTTATTTTACCTAGATTAAATTTAAGTATGACATCTAGTTTTATTTACATATGGTTTTATGATGATGATGATTATTATTATTGTTTTGTAGAGGCGGAGTTTCACTTTATTACCCACGGTAGAGTGCCGTGGCGTCACAGCTCACAGCAACCTCCAACTCCTAGGCTTAGGCGATTCCCTTGCCTGAGCCTCCCAAGTAGCTGGGACTACAGGTACCCGCTACAATGCCCGGCTATTTTTTTGTTGCAGTTTGTCCAGGGCCGGATTTGAACCCGCCACCCTCGGTATATGGGGCCGGCACCCTGCCCACTGAGCCACAAGTGCCATCCAACTTACAGTTTTATTTACAATATCTCCAAATCACACTATTTCTCATCACTAATCCTGTCTATAACATGTAGTTGTTAGCAAGGATTGGCAGACATTTTCTGTAAGGTCTGGATAGCAAATGTTTTATGCTTTGCAGACCATTTAGTTTCAAGTCAAAACTACTCAACTTTACTATTATAATGTGAAAACAGCAGTAGACAGTAGGTAAATGAATGGGTGTGACTATGTTCCAATAAAACTTTTTTTTTTTCTTTGTAGAGACAGAGTTTTACTTTATCACCCTCAGTAGAGTGCGGTGGCGTCACAGCTCCCAGCAACCTCCAACTCCCGGGTTCAGGCGATTCTCCTGCCTCAGCCTCCTGAGTAGCTGGGACTACAGGCGCCTGCCACAACGCCCGGCTATTTTTTTGTTGCAGTTTGGCCAGGGCCAGGTTTGAACCCGCCACCCTTGGTATATGGGGCCGGCAACCTACACACTGAGCCACAGGCACCTCCCCCAATAAAACTTTTTTTAGGGCAGCACCTG
>CAUYRH010085247.1:0-12533 GCA_963574655.1 Perodicticus potto
AAGGGGGCGCCTGTAGTCCCAGCTACTTGGGAGGCTGAGGCAAGAGACTCGCTTGAGCCCAGGAGTTGGAGGTTGCTGTGAGCTGTGATGCCACGGCACTCTCTCCAGGGTGACAGCTTGAGGCTCTGTCTCAAAAAAAAAAAAAAAAAAAAAGAAAAGAAAGGATTTGGGGATCATCATCGAGGGAAAGCTAATGAAACAGAGTAGAAAAATACCAGCCTGCATTTTCCAATGACATTGCCCTGCCCTCTGTCAAGGCCTCTGATTTACTTAGCAAAATGCAGCAGTAAAATGCAATGGGCAGGTTGGCAGGCCAGGTCCCCAAAGAGCAACCCCAAAACGCTAAAAATGCCAGAATCTGTCAAGGCTGACTGGGCAGAGGGGAGACAGGTAGGTGGAGCCACAAAGAAAAGGAAAGTGAAGCTTAACTGGTTCAGGAGGCTGCAGCAAGGGATTGGGCAGAGAGGTGCGTCAGCTACAGTAAGCAGGGGCTTCAAGCATCCCCCAGAGAAAAGAGCATGAATGTATTCCACGGAAGCTGGAAGTCCAAACTCAACCCCTGACTCAAAAAATTAGCTCCAATGTACTAAAGTAACGTAGCTCTTGCTCTTTCTGAAGTGTTTCATCTTTAAAATGAGAAGGAGAAGTGAGGATGGAAGTGGCAGATGAAGGCCCCCCACCACGCAGCCACAGAATCAGTCAGGGTTCCCCCACATGAGAAACAACAGAAGAGGTGAGGCTCGGAAACGGAGGATCTAGGAGGGCTGGGTCCCCACGCAGTGCTTCACTCACCACTAGACTCACCACAAGAACTTCCACCAACTTCGAATACCTTCAGAGGAACAAAATTAATACACCAGTAACATGATTTAAGCAGCCTCATTGTCTTCCATACCCAACAACAGCACAATGATTTCCTCACATTCTTTTGTATTTCTTGAGTAATGGTAATATGCTGGATACAGATGAGAAGACGTCAGATGCAACTCTAAATAATAGGGAACCTTGAAGCTCCCGTCTCCAAAAGAAACTGCCCAAGAGGAAGAATTGGGATTTCTTTGAGGCTAACTTTACCCGCAACGTTTGTTTTCCTTTTTGTAAGCGCATTATTGTGTAAAATTGCCAAAGCTGCACAACAACACATTTTTTATGAGTGAAAAAGAAAAATCCAGGCTCGGCACCCATTGTACAGTACTACGGCGCCAGCCACATAGACCAAGGCTTGTGGGTTTGAACCTGACACAGGCAAGCTAAACAACAATGACAACTGCAACAACAAAACCCAAAAAAGCCAGGTGTAGTAGCAGGCGCCTGTCGTCCCAGCTACTTGGGAGGCTGAGACAAGAGAATCCCTTAAGCCCAAGAGTTTGAGGTTGCTGTGAGCTGTGACGCCACAGCACTCTACCAAGGGCAACATGTGAGATTCTGTCTCAAAAAAAAAAAAAAAAAAATCCAGGGGCAGCGACTGTGGCTCAGTGAGTAGGGCGCTGGCCCCATATGCCGGAGGTGGAGGGTTCAAACCCAGCCCTGGCCAAAAACTGCAAAAAAAAATCCAAAACACTAAAAGAGCCTTTTTACAAAAGTTCTTTGATAAATCAGGGTGCAGCTGTAACCTCCCCATCGCCCATGTTCTTCTCCCCAGATGTGTTCCATGAATACTTTAAATATCCTTATCTTAACGCTCCATCTCACTCTGTACAATGTGACACCAGAAAGTAAACTTTATAGGAAATGTTTTAAATTTTGAAAAATATTTGCCTCGTTTTCTGGAACATCTTTGAAGTATTACTCCCTCTATGTTGTTACATACAAAATTAGAGCAGAGGCTTTAATTTTCAAACACTTCGAACCCAGATTTTTAGGGGCTTTCAAACTGGAGTTTTATGTTTAAAGTTTTCAATTTTACTTTCTTCCAGGAAAAAGAAGAGGTAGAAAGAAGAGGGGTTAAGACTAAAATACGCCGATTTGCAGAGTTAGAAAAAGATCTCTCAGTATGTATGTCCACAGACCCAGCAATCCCACGTCTAGGATGTCCCACAAATGTTTATATATTTGCATGAACATGTGCATAAAATGATATTCATTGTGGCATCATCTATACCAGTTAAAACTGGAAACAACCTAAATGTCTATGCATTCTCTGAATAAATAATGTACTTCCCATATTATGTATCAGCTTAAAATTACGCCATTGACATATTTATATATCCTGCCAGGAAAAGATGTCCATAATATATTGTGAAGCAGAAAAAGCAAGTTATAAAACAACAAGTTTAAGGACTTGTGCACAGAAAAATTTCCAATAAGGTATAAACAAAAATGATACTGAGTTGAGGACTGAGAGACACATTTGTCTGCATTCCTTCATTTTTTTTTACAAGCTTGCAATCCTTCTATAATTTCTTTTTAAAAATTAAACACAAAGTCATGCAAAAAGTCCAAATAAATATATCAGCTGGGAAAAAAATGTGATTGGTCCCATATATGCGTGTAATCAGTACAGGTCATTACCATAACTTACAGAACCCTGATAAATCGGTCAATTATCCAGTTGGCTTATGAGTGGAGTTCCATTGGATGTCTTTCCTAGAATAAAAACTTCCAAAATTAGCACCAAACTTGCCTGGAGAGCCCCGCAGGCGTCAAACCTCCGCTGCTGTGGATGCCCGGTCCCCGGTGAGCTCTCGGAAAGGACGCCCAGGGAGACGGGGCCGCCCACAGTCGCTCGAGGGGAACCAGGAGGCGCGGCAGTCCACGGCCACGTCCGCCTGTCATCTGGCTCAGCCAGGGCTGCCAGCTCCGCGCCCCGCCTGGAACCGCCCGCTGGGCTTTCGTTTCTCACTGAATGGAAAGTGAAACTCAGCGCGCCCGGCGCCCGCCAGGCCGAGCCCCCGCGCCAGAGGAGGAGCGGGGCGACCGCGCCCGCAGGTGAGCCCGGGAGACCCGTCCCAAGCCGGCCCAGGCGTGTATTTTTAGCATTTAAGGATGCGTCTTGTATATTCAGTAGATGCCATTTGTCGTAGATTCTTAGAATCACGCATCTTTTTCAATGACGTTTTCAGATCTCTGCAATTGGGATGCTTCTTATAGTCCTTTGGTGTTTCGTGGTATACATGGCAACATTTTTTTTCTTAACGCTACGTTATAATTTCTTAAGTTATGTATCTTAAAATCAGAGGTTTGTAGAATTGATGAAATATGGCACATAGGTGTCAAGTTGTTATTTTGTTCTGCGGCAGGAGCCAGCAAAATCCACGTGGTGAGTGGCAGAGAAGAAAGGAGAAGAAGCTTGAAGACCTGACTTCAATGCCTGACCTTTGCTGGGCTCCCTGGGTCCCTGATGGGGCTTTAAACCTAATTTGAATCTATAAAACAGTCCCTTGAAATAGGTCTGTGTGTGTGTGTGTGTGTGTGTGTGTGTGTAGCTGGGACTTAGAGGCATGTGCCATCATGGCGGGCTAATTTGTCTATTTTTAGTAGGGATGGGGTTTTGCTCTTGCACAGGCTGGTTTGGACCTCCTGAGCTCAAGCCATCCTCTTACCTTGGCCTCCCAGACTGTTAGGATTACTAGCATGAGCCACCATGCCTATTTGTAATTTTTAAATTTTCAAGAGGTTAAATGACCTGCCCAACGTCACAAGATTATAAGCAGTGCAGCCAAGATTTTCTAAAGGGGATCTGACTTCAGAACCTTCAATCTTAACTGCCACTGCCACCACCTCTGACTTGAATTTCACCCATTCATATAAAAAAAAAAAAAAAATTAGAAATTAATGTAATCAGGAGCTCACCCGTTGTCATATGGATACGGACATCCCTCACCTTAAGATGAGATGTGGTAATGAACTCACAAAGCCAAAAAAATCACAAGTGTAACCACGGTAAGTTGGGGACAGGCTGTATGTATGAGGAAGGCCAAAGGATCTACAATATGTACGCATGAAATGCTTGTCACTTCTTTAGGGGTGTATCTCGTGTATTTAGACTCATAGGGTATGGAAGCAGAGGATTCTCTGCCACAGGCCTCAAATTCCAGCTGCAAAATTTGTGCAGAAAAGCAGAGTGAAATCTCCACAAAAGTCCTCATTCTTTGTGAAAGCCATCCACCCAGCCCTGAACCAGTGTGAGAGCCGAGGCTCCAAGACCCCATAGCTCCCGGTACAGTCCACAGTGAGGTACAAAATACCATGGCACGAAGGTGTGTAAACGTGTACATGATATGTGTGGATGTGCATTAGAAGCAGGAACACAAACACGTATGTGCATACTCTACACACATGTCCATAGTAGGCTAAAACTCCCCTTTCTTTGCATGTTCTCTTTGGAACATAGGCTAAGTGTGTACAGCATGGTGTTTACACAGGTACACAAGGGTAAGCACAGAGTAAGTCCTCATTATGTTTGCTGGCTTCACATATCTGTTAAGCCTTGTTGAGAAACTCCTCGAAACTCTCTGCAGTGAGGGGAATGAGGAGAGGATGTTGCAGAATTTGATTGTTTGCCAAATATTTCAAATTAGTAGAAGTCTAGAAAGTGAGATGTATTTGCTTCCAGTGATTATTCGCAGACAGTTGTTTATAGGCAATTCATTTATTCTATTTTAGTCTTGGTAGTTCAGTGGAGTAAAGTAACCAGCATTGCTGCCGCAGTGCAGAATGGAGACTGGACTACGTAATGTGCGGAATCCATTACACTTATGGTGGGGGCTCTTCCTCTCCTTCCTCCCTTTCTTTACCATAGCTTCCTGAGCTATTCAGTGCTAAAGCTAGTAGGTGTGTAGTGCAAATGGTAGTGTAGTATCTATGTAATAGAGTGCGACAGTGGCCCAAGCAGGGTGTTAGACCTGAAGTAGGGTGAGCAGGGCTGCCCAGCATGGATGTCAGGACCTAAATGGGTTCAGGTGCAGCCTGGCCTGGGTTATTTGAGAGTGGCTTTTATATGGCTGTGTTGCATAGCGTGTGGTGCTGGAACACAGGCAGGGTCAGGAAGGTGCCCACATACGGGAGGATGTTGGTAGAGATGAGAGATTGGCTACATATAGGGCGATGATCAAGTAAGTGAATATATGAAGAATAACTAGAACCAAGTTTGACACTGTCAGAGAAGGGAGTTGCAGGAAAGAGGAAATGAACCCTGTAGTCTTGAATTGGAATTATGAATATGGACCCACGATCTTCAGTGCGTATTTACAGATAGATAAAGAAGTTCATGTAGAGGGGCAGCACCTGTGGCTCAGTGAGTAGGGTGCCAGCCCCATATACCGAGGGTGACTGGTTCAAACCCAGCCCCAGCCAAACTACAACAAAAAAATAGCCAGACTTTGTGGCGGGTGCCTGTAGTCCCAGTTACTCGGGAGGCTGAGGCAAGAAGATCGCCTAAGCCCAAGAGCTGGAGGTTGCTGTGAGCTGTGATGCCACGGTACTCTACCAAGGGCGAAAAAGTGAGACTCTGTCTCAAAAAAAAAAAAAAAAAAAAAAAAGAAGAAGAAGTTCATGTAGAGGTAAACGTATGTACACATGCATATGTTCCTTAACTCGATGCACTGAGAGGGCCTGGGAACAGTGACACCCCACATTTTTGCATATTTAGCATCCAGATTTTGGCTTCTAATTACCATTTTCTAATAAAAGGAACCAGAACCAGTGTTGCTTAGAGAAATGGCCGTTTCCGGGGTTAGGGCAGAGAAAGTACAAGATGGGCCTAGAACATCTTGTTCTGCCAAGAAAGTAAAGAAATGCTGAAAGAAGGGGCCATGTGGCAAGAGGACACAGAATCCGGCTCCATAGTGCTCCTAGTGGCCTAATCTGGAACAACTTGAGCATCAAAATTAATGATAGTAATATTATAAACCATTAAATAAAATAGGAATCCATACTTCATACAATAAAAGTAAATAATTGAATAAATTAAAAGTTTAATGAGGAATAGGATATTTATACAGTTTCAAAGTAATTTCCCACAAAACACATATTATTAATACTGTAACATTATATTGTGTAATATTACATTATAATTATAAATAATATAATGTAAATATTAACAACACATGGAGAAATAATTATCTTCACAGTAGCAGCAGACATCATCAGTGATGGGAAATTTGAAATTGTGTGCTATCTGATAGGACAAAATGAAAAGAACACACCATCACTTCTGTGATATTCCTATCAAAGATGGGTCACCTGAATCCATTCATGAGGAAACATCCCAAAATAAGGGCCATTGTACAAAATAGCTGGCCTGTAACTTTCAGAAGTGTCAAGGTCATGAAAATAAAAGAAACATTTGAGGAACTGTTCTAGAGTGGCAAAGACAAAAGACATCGTTATCGGTAGATGCAACAGGAGCTCCTGAACAGGATCCTTTTGCTAAAAGGGGCAATATCAGGACAACTGATGAAACTTGAAAGGGGTCGTGGTAACTTTACACTATGGTATCAGAGAGAAATGAAATATCACCTGGAAAACTTATTCTCAAATAGTTCAAGAAAAATGTTCTTTGTTCTACTTGCAACTTTTCTGTAGGCCTAATATTGTTTAAAAATTTAAAAAAGTAAAAAAAATTATGAGGTGGTAGTTTTTTTCTGAAGACTATTTACAATGCTTTTGAAAGCATTGATTGAAAGATTTCTCAAAACTGTACAGGAATGAATTTAAATGGAAACTGTGTTATGTTTGTTTCAAAAGAAAGATTGGGTCCTGAGAAATATTTTCTATAGCACAGTATTTCTGCCAATTTGGGATATTTTTAGTGTCTCTGACATTCTCATCAGCTGAATTTCTTATTCTTTTCCTTTTTTTTTTTTTTTAAATTTAAACTGTCGGGCAAGAGGCCACTTGACAATTCTGCCTAAAAACTTGGTCACAGAGTTGGTTGACTTTAATGCGGTGATTTTCAGCCAGTGTGCCTGAGAGGTTTAGGGACAGAGTGCAGCCAGAGTTCCCAAGGAGAGGAGGCCAGTCCAGGGATTAAGGATAGGCTTTATTTTAAAGGAATAGGATGGAGTTTGACCAGAAGTCAGCTCAGCTCACACAGTTTCAAGGGACTTTTATTAGTGTAGCTGGAATGTGGGAGGGGGTCATGAGGGGTGAGGGAAGTCATCTTTCCTGCAGAATGAATGATGCTGCATCAGAGACTGATTTTAGGTTTACTGCCTTCCATAAAATCTTGCATGAAGGACTTATCTCCAGTGCCAGCCAGGACCAGGGTAGGAGACGCTTCCCAGTAACTCAGGAGAGTAGGGAGGGGGTTGCTGTGACCATGCCATTTGGTCTCTGATCTGCTTTTTATCACTAGCTGTCACCCTAGGAGGGTTATACTCTTGTCAGGGTCATGAGGATTTACAGGAGTATGGAAAGGAGGTTGCTATAATCGTGCAATTAGGTTTCTGGCCTGCTTTCTTTCTCTACCTGTCTCCCGAAGAGCTGTACTTTTGTCAGGGTTTGAGGATTTCTTCCCCACAGTGCTGTGAAAATTTTTAAAGATCATTAAATTATTTTCTTTTCTTTCTTTTTTTTTTTGTTGAGACACAGTGCCACCCTATGCCCCTGAGCAGAGTGCAGTGGGTGTGGTAACTCAGTGCAACCTCTGACTCGGGCTGTGGGCATCCCGCTGCCTCAGCCTCCGGAAGCCACTGGGATTACAGGCGCTCGCCACGGCGCCCGGCTGGGTTTTTCCATTTTTTCCATGAGTCGGGGTCTCACTGTAGCTCAGGCGAGTCTCGAACTCCTGAGCTCAAACAATTCTCCCTCCTCAGCCTCCCACCGTGCTGGGATTACAGGCGTGAGCCACTGTGCCCGGCCATTAAATTATTTTCAAAAGAAGTTCAAAGCACAGTGAGTATATTCTTTTCTTTTTTACTCTTTTTTTTTTTTTGATCAACATAATTTAAGTGTGCCATGGAAGTTTAACCACATGTTCAAGTGTGCTGTGAGATTTAAAAAAGGTTGAAAAACACTGGTTTAATGGAATAATTGAGTTCTCCTAACAGTGGAAAACTACTTTGGAGAAAAGCTGTATGCCTGAGGTCAAGAGTTTGAGACCAGCCTGAGCCAGAACGAGACCCCATCTCTACTAAAAATAGAAAAACTAGCTGGGAGTCATGGTGGGCTCCTGTAGTCCTAGCTACTCAGGAGGCTGAGACAAGAGGATCATTTGAGCCTGAGAGATTGAGGTTGCTGTGAGCTATGACTCCATTGCGCTCTCACCAGGGCAACAGAGTGAGACTCTGTGTCAAAAACAAACAAACAAACAAACAACCCTCCCCCCACACACAACTAATAAGCATTAGTACTTCTTTACAAAAATCATTTCTCTCTAAACGCATGTGGTTTCCTGTGACTTCTTTGTTCACACCCTGTCCCCAGTACTTTCTCCTGCTTATTTTCCTCTCTGCATTTTATCAAGATCTTTTTTTTTTTTTTTTTTGTAGAGACATAGTCTCACTCTATTGCCCTTAGTAGAGTGCTGTAGAGTCACAGCTCACAGCAACCTCCAACTCCTGGGCTTAGGTGATTCTCTTGCCTCAGCCTCCCAAGTAGCTGGGACCACAGGCGCCTGCCCCAGCACCCGGCTAATTTTTTTGATGCAGTTCAGCCAGGGCCGCATTTGAACCCGCAGCCCTCGGTACAGGGAGCCTGTGTCCTACTTGCTGAACCACAGGCGCCGCCCTTTTTTTTTTTTGAGGCAGAGTTCCACTTATTAACCCTTGGTAGTGTGCTGTAGCCTCACAGCTCACAGCTACCTCCAGCTCTTGGGCTTAGGTGATTATTTTGCCTCAGCCTCCCCAGTAGCTGAGACTATAGGCGCCCTCCACAACGCCGGGCTATTTTTTTGTTGTTGTTGCAGTTTGGCTGGGGCTGGGTTTGAACCCACTACCTTTGATATATGGGGCCGATGCCCTACCGGCTGAGCCACAGGTACCACCCAGGATCTTTTTTATTTTAAATTCCATTATATTTTTCATGCTTCCAAAAATAAATAATAAATTTGTTTTCAGGATGTGTAAATTGCATCTCCCTCACAGTATACATTTGGGTAAATCCATTCTCTTAAGAAGAACAGGGCGATGTTAAATTGAAGCAAACAGAACTCTTAATTTCCTTTTCCTGGCGTAGTTACCAGGGTGCAACTAAAACAGAATAGGACTTGGCATCTGTTACCTTCCCCAGTCATTCCCTATCCTCTTGCAAATTATTGCCTTAATGGGGTACTATTTTTATTTAACTAAATATTTTATTTTAGAAAATAAATTTTAAACATAGAGATAAGTTATAAAAATATTACAATGACCCAATGTACTGTATGTGTGTATATATACATATATGTACACAATCCCTTTTTTTTCTTTGTTGCACTGAAAGTAAGTTGCTGAGATTGAGATTCATTAGCTCTAAATAATTAAGTGTGTATCTCCTAGGATCAAATATTTTCTTACATAACCCCAGTGCAATTGTTACCAAATTCAAAAAATTTCATATTGCTACAATATAATTTTCTCATACGTGGCTCAGTGCCTGTGGCTCAAAAAGCTAAGGCCCCAGCCACGTATACTGTGGGATAAGAAAGCCCCTGGTGTCTCTGGTCATGCAACCTGAGCTGACGGGTTCGAATCCAGCCCGGGCCCGCCACACAACAATGATGGCTGCAACCAAAAAATTCGCTGGGCATTGTGACAGGCGCCTATAATCCCAGCTATGAGGGAGGCGGAGGCAGGATAATCGCTTGAGCCCAGGAGTTGGAGGTTGCTGTGAGTTGTGATGCAACAGCACTCTACTCAGGGTGACGTCTTGAGGCTCTGTTTCAAAAAAGAAAAAGAAAAAGTATGTAATTTTCTCATATGTGCACTCAATATTTAAATTTTGCCAATTATTCCAATATTGTTTTACAATTTTATTGTTTATTATCCCAAAATTGTTTTTACAGCAACTTTTCCTTTCTGTTTAAAATTTATTTTATTTTATTGTTACAGAATTATACATATTTATGGGTACATATATTTTGATACATGCATACAATGTGTGATGATCAATCAAGGTCATTAAGTTGTTTTTTTTTTTTTGAGATAGAGTCTCACTATGTCGCCCTTGGTAGAGTGCTGTGACATCATAGTTCACAGCAACTTCAAACTCTTGGGCTTAAGTGATTCTCTTGCCTCAGCCTCCCAAGTAGCTGGGACTACACGCACCTGCCACAACGCCTGGCTATTTTTTTCTTGCAGTTGTCATTGTTGTTTAGCTGTCCTGGGCCAGGTTTAAATCCGCCAGCCTGGGTGTGTGTGGCCTGCGCCCTACCCACTGAGCTTTGTGTGCTGGCTTTTTTTTTTTTTTTTTTTTTTTTGTGAGACAGAGTCTCACTATGTCACCCTTGGTAGAGTGCTATGGTATCATAGCTCACAGCAACCTCAAACTCTTGGGTTCAAGCGATTCTCTTGCCTCAGCCTCCCTCCCAAGTATCTAGGATTACAGGCACCTGCCAAAACATCCAGCTATTTTTTCTTGCAGTTGTCATTGTTTTTTTGTTTTTTCGTTTTTTTTGTAGAGACAGAGTCTCACTTTATCACCCTCAGTAGAGTGCCGTTGTGTCACACAGCTCACAGCAACTTCCAACTCCTGGGCTTAGGCTATTCTCTTGACTCAGCCTCCCGAGTAGCTGGGACTACAGGCGCCCACCACAACGCCTGGCTATTTTTCTATCATTTGCAGTTCAGCTGAGGCCGGGTTTGAACTTACCACCTTCGGTATATGGGGCCAGTGCCCTATTCGATGAGCCACAGGCACCACCCTGCAGTTATCATTGTTGTTTAGCTGGCCCAGGCCAGGTTCGAACCTGCCAGCCCTGGTGTATGTGGCCAGCTGAGATACAGGTGCTAAGCCAAGATCATTAAGATTTTTATCATCTCAAACATTTATCATTTCTTTGTATTGGGAACACTAAATTTTCTCTTCTAGCTTTTTTTTTTTTGAGACAGAGCCTCAAGCTGTCCCCCTGGATAGAGTGCTATAGCATCACAGCTCACAGCAACCTCCAGCTCCTGGGCTCAAGCAATTCTCCTGCCTCCGCCTCCCAAGTAGATGAGACTACAGGCGCCCACCACAATGCCTGACTATTTTTGGTTGCAGCCGTCATTGTTGTGTGGCAGGCCGGGGCTGGACTTGAACCCGCCAGCTCAGGTGTGTGTGGCTGGCGCCTTAGCCATTTAAGCCACAGGTGCCGAGCCTCTTCTAGCTATTTTGATGAGTTTTTTTGGTTTGTTTTCAGTTTCTGGCCGGGGCTGGGGCCGGCACCCTACTCCTTTGAGCCACAGGCACCACCCACTTCTAGCTATTTTGAAATATACAATAAATTAGTGTTAACCATTGTCACTGTACTGTGTGCTATTGGATGTTAGAATACATTTTTCCTGACTGTAATTTTGTTCCCCAAATCAACCTCTCTGCATCCTCCTCTCCTCCTTACCCTGCCCCTGCCTCTGATGATTATCATTCTATTCTCTATCTCCATGATAGCAAACTTTTTAGCTCACACGGAATAGGTGTCTTTCTGTGCCTGGCTTAACATAACCTCCAGTTTCATCTGTGTTGCCGCAAATAATGTAATTGCTTTTTCCCCCCATGGTTGAGTAATTTTGTGTACACACACACACACACACGAACCACATTTACTTCATCCATTCATCTACTGATGGACACTTAGGTGGATTCCATATCTTAGCTATTGTGAATAGTGCTACAGTGAATATGGGAATGTAGATATCTCTTTTAAGTTTTTATTTTCTTTCTTTTGGGTGTATACACAGCTGTGGGATTGCTGGATCATATGGTAGTTCTATTTTTAAGTTTTTTGAGGAAACTCCATACTGTTTTTCTTAATAACTGTACCAATTTACATTCCTACCAACAGTGTGCAACACTCCATCCTCCTCAGCGTTTTATTTTTTCTTTTTGAGACAGAGTCTCACTATGTCGCCCTCACGGTAGAGTGCCGTGGCGTCATGCTCATGGCAACCTCCAACTCTCGGACTTAAGTGATTCTCTTGCCTTAGCCTCCCAAGTAGCTGGGACTACAGGCTCCTGCCAGGAGAGCCAGGCTATTTGTTGTTGCAGTTGTCACTGTTGTTTTAACAGGCCCAGGCCAGGTTTGAACCCGCCAGCCTAGGTGTATGTGGCTGGTGCCGTAACCACTGTGCTACAGGCGCCGAGCCATATTTTCTGTCGTGTTGATAATAGCCATTTAAATGGAGTGAGATGATCGCTTATTATGGTTTTGATTTGCATTTGCCTGATGCTTAGTGATGTCTAGCATTTACGCGTGTGCTTTTGGCTATTTGTAGGTCTTCTTTTGAGAAATGCCTATTCAGATCATTGCTCACTTTCTTTTTTTTTATTTTTAAGATTTTTTTAAATAATTTTATTAAATCATAATTGTGTACATTGGTGCAATCATAGGGCAGAATGTGCTTCATATACAATCAGAAACATTTTGATCGTACTGTGAGAGATAGCCTTCATGGCATTTTCTTAATCACTATATA
>CAUYRH010085248.1:0-13725 GCA_963574655.1 Perodicticus potto
GTCACACAGCTCACAGCAACCTCCAACTCCCGGGCTTAGGCGATTCTCTTGCCTCAGCCTCCCGAGTAGCTGGGACTACCCGTCTATTTTTTTGTTGCAGTTCGGCGGGGCTGGGTTTGAACCCGCCACCCTCGGTATATGGGGCCGGCACCTTACTGACTGAGCCACAGGCGCCGCCCTGGGTACAGAGTTTTAATTTGGGGAAGACAAAGAAGTCCTGGAGGTAGATGGTGGTGAATGCATTTAATGCTACTAAACCATACGTTTAATAATGGCTAAAAGAGCAATTTTTTTTTTTTTTGGAGACAAGAGTTTCACTATGTCACCATCACAGTAGAGTGCCGTAACATCACAGCTCACAGCAACCCCCAACTTTTGGGCTGAAGCGATTCTCTTGCCTCAGCCTCCCAAGTAGCTGGGACTACAGGCGCCCGCCACAAAGCCCAACTATTTTCTGTTGCAGTTGTCATTTTTGTTCAGCTGGCCTGGGCCAGGTTCGAACCCGCCAGCCTCGGTGTATACGGCTGGTGCCCTAAACACTGTGCTACGGGTGCCGAGCCAAAACAGCAAATTTTGTTATGCACATTTTAGCCTCCTCAGCACCCCCCCCCCCACGGAAACTAATTATCAGCCAGGTTTTGAAATTAAAAACAAAAGAAAAGAAATTCAGTGTCATGGGTTGAACTATGTTCCCTCCCAAATTCATATGCCTTAGTCCTAACTTTTTTTTTTTGAGACAGAGTCTCAAGCTGTCACCCTGGGAAGAGTGCCCTGGCGTCACAGCTCACAACAACCTCAAACTCTTGGGCTAAGGTGATTCTCTTGCCTCAGCCTCCCAAGTAGCTGGGACTACAGGTGCCCACTACAACGGCCGGATACTGTTTTTGTTGTTGTTGCAGTCGTCATTGTTGTTTTAGCTGGCCTGGGCCGGGTTCAAACCTGCCAGCCTCGGTGTATATGGTAGGCGCCCTACCCACTGAGCTATGGGTGCCACCCGTAGTCCTAACTTTTAATACTTATTTGAAAATAGGAGAGTATTTACTCTTCACTTTATCTCAAAGATAAACTGAGGTCATCAGCTTGGGCCCTACTCCAACACAAACGTGTCCTTTAGAAAGGGATGTAATTTGGAGACTGGCACATAAAGAGAACAACCATAGCACCTGGGCATGGACACGGCTCTAAAAGCCAAGGAACGGATTCTCCCACCCACCCTGCCAACACCTCCATCCCATAATTCTAACCTCCAGAAAGGATAAATGACCTCCATCTCATAATTGTAACCTCCAGAAAGGATAAATGCCTATGGCTTGAGCCACAGTGTGTGGTTCTTCGTTAGGCAGCACTAGAGGCCCATACATGCAGTCACTGCAGTGCTTAGACACAATTATTCACCTGCTTTTGGGGCCAGGACTCTGGCCAGCTAGCCACAGCTGCTGGGAACTGTCCACACTCAGTGGGTCCCACATCCCAGATTCATAGCAGCAGAGAAGAAGGGGAGAGCAGACACCAAGCCCCCCAGGTCAGAGCAGCGGGACAGCCCAGGGCCTCGCACCCTGCAGCCAGACACCATATCTGTGACCTCGTGGGCTCTCTTTATCAACAACTCACTCACTCAGAAGCCAAATTATTACAGACTTAACCCAGGCTCTCCTGTTACAGATTAGAACCACCTGGGTATCTTGTGACGGTACAAATGAGAAATTATAGAAACCAAGCTGTAGTCCTAGCTGCTCAGGAGGCTGAGGCAGGAGGATGGCTTGAGTTCAGGAGTTCGAGACCAGCCTGGGCAACAGAGCAAGACTCTTGTCTGTCTCAAGAATAAAGAGGCCCCACGTAGTGGCCCACACCTGCAATCCTAGCACTTTGGGAAGCCGAGGTGGGAGGATCTCTTGCAGAAGGAGTTCAAGGCCAACCTGGGCAACAGTGAGACCTCAGCTTTACAAAAATAAAAATATAGGCGGTGCCTGCAACTCAGCGAGTAGGGCGCCGGCCCCATATACCGAAGGTGGTGGGTTCAAGCCCAGCCTCGGTGGAACTGCAAAACAAACAAACAAAAATAAACAAAAAATAAAAATAAAAATAAAAATATTATCAGGGTGTTGTGTTTCAACTCGCCACCTCTGGCATATGGGGCTGGCGCCCTACTCCTTTGAGCCACAGGCGCCACCATATTAGCAGGGTGTTGTGGTACACACCTGTAGTCCCAGCTGCTTGGGAGGCTGAGGCAGGAGACTGCTGGAGCCCAGGATTTGGAGGGTACAAGTGAGCTATGATGATGCCACTGTACTCTAGCCTGGGTAATAAAGCAAGGCCCTGTCTAAAGGAAAAAAAAAAAAAAAAGGAAAAGGGAAGGAAAAAAGAAAGAAACTATAGAAACCTAGTTACATTCTAAATGTCCTGCATGGTACAGGCAGCCAAACCCTGCCCGGGACCAAGGGCAGAGGGCAGAGCAGAAACGGGGGGACCTCTCCCTGAGTGAACCCCTGAGCCTCTGCATTCTTGTTCCACAAAGATGGGGCCCGAGAAGGTGTTGCCCTTTACTCCCTTCACCCCCTGCATCCCATCTCTGGAAGGTGAGTTCCCACGCAGATAAGGGAACTGAGGCACTACAGCAACAAGCTGAGCAGACCAGAGAAGCCAGAGCCCAGTGCTGTGCCCTCACCTGGCTCCAAGGACCATGTCGTTTCTGTTCAAGGAATAAAGGAGACGAGTCAGTGTAGAGTCAGAGACCTACCTGCTCCCCTGACAGAAGGCCCTGTGTTCCCACCTGCACTGGGTGGGCACAGCTTGGGGCTAGTTTCAGTTCCCACCGTAGCCTCATCCTGGGTCACCCAGCCTATGGAGCTCCTGGGAGGTTCACGGGATTGCAGACACACAGAGGGGAAGGCACCCAGGATGCCAGGCCAGGGGACCACCAGGAGAGCACTGCCCAGCGCTGACAGTGGGTACAGGCCAGTGCCACTGAAACCCTCATGCCTCTGCATGAGGCCCCGACCAGTAGCTCCTTCTACAGATGAAGACTGAAGGTTCCAAAGGGTAAGCAAAATGCCTGGAGTTCCACAGCTCAGACGCTGCAAAGCAGAGTCTCCAGCTTGAGGCAATCCAGGGCTGGACCAGGGGTGCGCCAAGGCAGGAGGGGTGACATACGCTATTCTGCACCAGAATTTAAGATGAACCAGATGTGGACAGATGAGAAAAAGCTGAAGGAAGACTGGGAGGTAGAAGGGTCTCCAATTCTAGGCCCAAATGGATGTGCCTCTGGAAAATCTGGGCACACAGATTATATAACCAGGAACTCTCCCATTCTTAACTTCAGCAAGTATTTAGAAAAGGAAACATAATCCCTCCAGCCTGAGCAAGACCAAGACCCCGACTTGGTCTTGCTCAGGCTGGGGGGATTATATTTCTCATCCTGCGTCACCCTGCCTAAGGAGCTCCTGGGAGGTTCACAGGATTGCAGACACACAGAGGGGAAGGCACCAAAAAAAGAATAACTAGACAAGCAAGAAGATTGCTTGAGCCCAGGAGTTTGAGGCTGCTGTGAGCTTTACCCAGCACTCAACCCAGGGTGACAGCAGTGAGACTCTGTCTCAAAAAAAAAAAAAAAAAAAAATTCCCCATTCCCAACCTCCCCCTAAAAAGAAAGACTACAAACCAGGGTGACTGGCATAACCAGAGGGCCTGGGCCCCACAGAGGCTTGTTTCATCTCTTGATGTTCTCACCAATGAAATGGGGATAATTAATGACATTCTCCACCCACATGCTGGTGACGAGCTGGCCACAGATCCACCCCGGAGGGAGGAAGCACGGCGCCTGGGAACACAGCGTCACTTGTCATAATTACCAGAAGCCTTGCCTATTCGCACACTTCAACCTAAGACATATACTGGCATACATTTTTGCTCCTGCGTGATTTCCTCTCGCCTGACAGCTCTGCTAAGGGCACATAGCAAGGTCCCCAGCCTCTGTTGGGTCTCAGGCCACTGCAGGTTAGAGGGTGGCCCTGGCATGGCGATACAGTCCGTCTGGTCTACCTCAAAGGCTGCTACCCTGTCTTCCCAGACACTGAGTTGATTCCATTTCTCTTCTGCCCAAGCAGAGTTTTCCTTGATTTCCTAGGGCCCCAGACTCTGCAGGCCACAGGGAACAGCTGAGGAATGAGTCAGAACAGCAGGCAGCAAGGATCACCCTGTCCAGATGCAAGAGACACCAGACCCAGCTCCTGACCTGAAACTGTCATGTGGGAATTACCACCCACAGCGATAATCCTAGTTGTCATTTTGGGTGTGACAATCTGGTCCAGGCCCCACCTGTTGCTCCCGGGCAGCCAGGCTGGGGAACCAAGCCCAGCTCCTACCCTCCTTTCCCCGGGGGGTGGAGAGAAGCGGAAGGCGAGAGGATTTGCAGCCAGGGTTGCCCTGATGGATGTGGCTGCTGGATGCCCGTTGAGGGCTCCAACTTGGCCACCAGCTGGCCCAGCTGAGCGAGCAGGTCCTGATGAAGGTTGCGCTCTATTCAGAAAGCCCTTTCTGAGAAAAGTGAGCCCTCCAGAGATGCAACTCATAGAGCAGCGTGGTCCCTGCCAGCACACCGCCAATGGCCCTGACCTGTCAGGTAGAGACACACCAGGAAAAAACCTTCCCTAAGGATGCATGAGGCATCTGGAAAATTCTGAGCTTGGCACTTCTCCCAGAAAATTCTCAGTGGTAAAGTAATAGCCTGGCTCAACCAGATCACCATGCCCACCGCCAACCTGCAACCCCCTGGCAGGGGCAGCGTAAAGCTGGCACCTCACCTGGGTCTTGCTAATGGCAAGGAATTTGCGCTCAGGCTTCCCGGACAGGCCCAGAGAGAACAAGGCTGAGTCTTGCTCCCTGATTATGAGCCAGACCCCAGGCCATTAGGTTGCCGTGCAGAGCAGGTACCACCAACCTCCTGCAGAGGAGAGATCCGGCCAGCATTGGGTACACGGCAGGCCTCTAACAGGCGTGGGCTCCAGCTGGCCCTCCAGAAGGGACCCTGGCCCTGCTTTCACACCCAGACTCTTGGCTATGCCCACACAGTACCTCCCTGTATTAAGTGCTTTGAGTCTTGGCTGTGCATGCGCTGCTCTGTCTGGCCTGAATCCTGGCTGGAGGGTGAGGGCTGTCACTGGGAAAGCCTGGGACGTTCAGAAGGTTGGGCTGGCTGGATCCAGAGCACACACACCACCAGCTTTCTCCTTCTACAGAGGTCACATGCACCAGCAATGAGGCAGCAGTGCAGACAAACATCCTCTGGCACCCTACGCTGCTTGGCCACGACGTGCCCGTGGGGTGGGGGTAGATGAGGACACAGAGAAGACGGCCATGAGATGCTCCCAGTCGCCTGGGCCCGAGAAGCCTGTCTTAAGAGAGAAGCTCTTCTCCAGGGGATAGATGCCCCTTGCTGCTGGTTGGCATGCAGGAAGGTGGTATCCAGAGGGCCCAGAGCTGGTGACAAGCCCGTTAGCCACCGCCCCACCTACAAGGCCCCTCAGCTCTGGCAGTGGGGGGAGGGCACTGCGAGATGCCCTTTGCTGTCCCAGACATAATGTTTGTGTCTCCCTCCAATTCACATGTTGAACTCTACCCTGCAATGTGATGGCACTTGGGAGGTGGGGCCTCTGGGACATAGATAGGTCATGAGGATGGGACCTTCAGGAATGGGATTACTGCCCTTTGGAGACCGCAGAGAGACCCTGGTCCTTGTCATCTGTGCACAAGGAAGTGGGTTATCAGCGGACGCCAAATCTGCCAGCACCTTGATCTTAAACTTCCCACCTCTAGTGCTGTGAGACATAAACATTTGTTGTTGAAGTCACCCAGTTCATGATATTTTTGTTATAGCAGCCAAACGACTACAAGACTCATCCCAGAAAAATCTGGCATGCACGGAACTGTGTTCCAAGTTTCCGTGACTCACCCATAAATACATCCCCTCCTCTCTGTGGTCCCACCCCATGTCCTGGAACATAGGTGCTTGGATATGTAGCACCTGCGACCTGGCAGGGAAGCTCCCATGATCAGGGAGGCACCAATGTGCTGTCTATGCCCAGTCTCCGCCCTGGACGGCAGGGCAGCAGCACAGCAGCAGCTTTCAAGGAGATTTGAAACCTAGAGAAAGAAGACTGAGGAGGTGAACTAGGAACTGGGTTCTGGCCTGAAGCCCACCCTGGTTTTCACCACCCTGAGAAATCAGGAGCGCGAGGAAGGACATGCTGTGCAGAGCAGGGGATGGGCCGCCGACCTCCGCCGACTCCCTCCTCCCAGTGTGGTCAGGCTCCTGCACAGAAGCTGCCTCCCTCTGCCCTCCCCTCCTCCAGGACTCAGTGGCCCCGAGTGTCTGGGCCCGGTGTCCACTTTCTTTCTTTGCAGACGCAGCCCCCACAGCCCGCCTGGTGCACACTGTGGCCTGATGCCCACTCTGGGACGCACCCCCCTCCAGCAGCCCCAGCCCCACTATGACTTAGCCAGACGATGCCCCCCCGCCAAGGGGACATTCTCGCTGGTTCTTTCTCCCTCTCACCAGAGCAAGACCGTCTGTGACGCTCCACATACGCCACAGCCTGCATCCAGGTGCCAATCGCCTGGTGACTTCTCGTAAGCCCCAGAGGATGCATCCAGGTCTGGTCCTGCCTCAGGCCAATGACCACCCCAAACCCAGGGACTATTTGTAGAACACACAATTCAACACACTGGGCCACCCTAAGGTGCAGATATGAATACATAAACAAACAGGCCAGGTGCAGTGGGTCACACCTATATAGTCCCAGCACTTGGGGAGGGTGGGGCGGGAGTTTGAGACCAGCTTGGGAAACATAGTGAGACCTCGTACCTACAAAAAATAAAAAATTTAGCTGGGTATGGTGGTGCACACCTGCAGTTCCAGCTACTGGGAGGCTGAGGCAGGAAAATCGCTTCAGCCCAGGACTTTGAGGTTATTGTGAGCTACGATGACGCCATCTATGGCCTTCTAGTCTGGGCGACAGAGTGAGACCCTGTCATTCATTTACTCATTCATTCATTCATACATACGTAAACAAACAACCTCACACACACACGCGTAGCCAGCAAACCCTCAGACATGGCCTTGATGGGGGTAAGGGCAGCACACAAGGGCCAAATACATGGGAGTGATGGGAAACAGGAGACTCCGAGCAACTTCTCCTTATTAGCTGAGAGAACACACAGTAAAGTTTCCAGGTGCTGTCTTCAGAGTCCAGCTGCACGTGGGTATCTGTAATAGCACTGGTAAAAAGAAAATACTCACCCCACCCCCAGCTGACACCTCCAAGGACTCGGCCCTGGGCTCCACCCATCTGTGGGGCGTACGGGTTGAGCCATTTCTGAATGACACAAACCAAACAGAATGCTTTTGGTCAGTGACCACCAGGACAGCCTCCTGTGCCCAGGTGGCCCTGGCTGCACGCTGACTCTGGGCGGGCTTAGGCTGGCAAACCTCCCAAGGCAGCTATGCTCTTCAGAAGACCAGGAGGACCCGAGGGCCAGAGGCATATCCCGTGTGCACATGGAACTGGGCACTTTACACACACACCACTCAACACGGGCCTCGTGTTTTGCAAAGAGGGGGAGTGGAGGGAGCAAAAAAGCAGGGATGGCGTCTTTTCTGTTTCCAAACAAGAACAGCCTGTCACCACTGGGCAGAAAAGCAACTCGGCTGCCTGCGCCAGAAGAAGGGCGGTGGGAATGGCGTGGAGATGCTGCCAGAACCTGAAGCCTGCACAGGCTGCGCCGGAAGCTGGTTCCAAGAACCAAACATCCAAGCAGGAGACAGAGCCATAGGCACTCAGGCACAGGGGCCTCTGATCTGGTTGGGGCTCTGCTTGGAGATGTCAAGGGTTCCCAGGTATCAATAGCAGGCACGGAGGAGTCCCAGAGAGGTCTCCCCAGGATCCCAATTGTCTATCCAAGTCCAGGCGGAAACCATCCGAGCAGCTTTCTTCTCCTGTGCGTACGTGTGCTGTGGCATGTGGGCACACACACTGCATGTGGAGCTTAACCCAGCTTCTCAGACGCGTGTTTGCCAAGCTGACACAGAACACAGGCTCTGAGGCCTGCCCCACACATCAGGCCTTCTGCCCTGAGCTGATGGCTATCCATGAGGCCTCTCTAGTGCCACGCAACACTCTGGTCCTGCCTTCCCACCTCAAGGATGAGGCAGGATGGGGTGACTCAGGCTCGTGGTGCAGCAGGGGGACTCAGTGACCTGGACTACCACGAGGACCTGCAAGAGGCCTGTCTTCAAGCTCCTGCCTTCCACACAAGGAACCCTATGAAGGCACTGGACAGTAAAGGGGTGTTGCTTTAAGTCCCCAACTCACCCAGATGTGCACGCACCCTCTGGCCGGCCTGAAGCCCACGGTGCCCTCAACCCTGCTTGCAGTGCCTGAGCTACTGGCTCTCGAGCTGGGGAGTGCAGACCCACACCCTGTCCGTCCACTGCCCAGCTGGGTGACCTGCCATGCTACTTGCTCTCTCTGGACCCCAGGCTTTCTGTCAATCAAAAGAGAACTCCCGGGCTGCCCATTTGGGCCTCCCACCCCCTTTGCCAGAGGTTCTGTTCCCCTCTTTCTCTTATTTGTCTCTTATCTTTTAATAAACTCTGTCCTTTTGCTTAAAAAAAAATAACAAGAGGACTCAGCTGGCCAGCTGGCACACCCTAAGTCCCTGTGAGGTGCTGGTGCTGGGCTGGGCAGAGGGCAGCAACTAGGCTGCTGCATGCTCAGAGTACCTGGGGTCCCGTGTCCATTATCCCACCCAGGCCAGAAGCTTTACATCCAGCAGGCCTTATCCTTGGCCAAGTGCTGGGTCTCTAGGCTTCCAACTGTTGTAGAGGTAAGAAAGCAACATAAAGCTAGGCGTTGTGGCGGGCGCCTGTAGTCCCAGCTACTCGGGAGGCTGAGGCAAGAGAATCTCCTAAGCCAGGAGCTGGAGGTTGCTGTGAGCTATGACTCCACGGCATTCTACCAAGGGTGACAAAGTGAAACTCCGTCTCTACAAAAAAAAAAAAAAGAAAAAAAAGAAAGCAACATAAAATTAAAGAGTAATGCTAAGGTGTAGGTTACTACAAAAGCAAGCTCCCAGGCCAGGAAGCTGGACAAGACAGGCAGGGCAGGGCCTAAAGGATGCGCCACCTCTGTCCAAGGGATTCTACAAACTGCTGCTGCAAACAGAAGATAGATTCTCCCTCTGAAAACGAGGTGTGAGGGTGGGAGTGGGCTTGGGCGGGGACATAACTCTCAGGTCCATTTGCTCCATGATCCCAGCCAGATGGTGCCCAAGTATCCAGGCAAGGACAAACCACACATTCCTGCTGGACCCCACACCTGCCCCCAGAGGGGTGGGGTGGCCTCAGTAGTGGGCAGGGCATAGCCAGCCTAGCCAGGCTCAAGCCCTGCCTTGGCACAAGGTAGAACCCAGCATGTGCAGACGGTACGCTTTTTTTTTTTGACACAGACTCTCACTTTGTCCCCCTGGGTAGAGTGCCATGGCGTCAGAGCTCACAGCAACCTCCAGCTCTTGGGCTCAAGTGATCCTCTTGCCTCAGCCTCCCAAATAGCTGGGACTAGAGGTGCCCGCCACAATGCCTAGGTATTTGTTTTTAGAGATGGGGGGTCTCGCTCTTGTTCAGACTGGTCTCAAACTCCTGAGCTCAAGGCTTTTTTCTTTTTTTAGAGACAAGGTTTTATTCTGTCACCCAGGCTGGACTGCAGGGGCACAGTCACAGCTCACTGTAGCCTCAAACTCCCAGGCTCAAGCAATTCTCCAGCCTTGGCCTCCTGCAGGCCCCGGCCCCTGCCTGACTAACAATCCACATTCAGAAGGGCACCAAGGTGTGTCCTATGCAGCAGAAGAGCAAGGGAACTGTCTCAATAACAAAATTCCTCGGCTTGGCGCCCATAGCACAGTGGTTAAGGCACCAGAGGCTGCTGGGTTCAAACCTGGCCTGGGCCAGCTAACCAACAATGACAACTGAAACAAAAAAAACAGCCGGGCGCTGTGGTGGGTGCCTGTAGTCCCAGCTACTTGGGAAGCTGAGGCAAGAGAATCACTTAAGCCCAGGAGTTTGAGGATGCTGTGAGCTGTGCACAGCATTCTACCCAGGGTGACATGGTGAGACTCTGTCTCAAACAAACAAACAAACAAACAAACAATTCCTCCTTTCCCATTAGAAAATAAGGGCAGCTTGGCTTGGTGCCTGTGGCTCAACGGGCTAAGGCGCCAGCCACGTACACCTGAGCTGGAGGGTTCGAATCCAGCCTGGGCCCGCCAAACCACAATGACAGCTGCAACCAAAAAATGGCCGGGCGTTGTGGCGGGCGCCTGTAGTCCCAGCGACTTGGGAGGCAGAGTCAAGAGACTCGCTTGAGCCCAGGAATTGGAGGTTGCTGTGAGCTGTGATGCCACGGCACTCTATCCAGGGTGACAGCTTGAGGCTCTGGCTCAAAAAAAAAAAAAGAAAAGAAAAGAAGGGCAGCTTCCATTTCCCAGGCACCTACCACATGCTGGGCCATTACCGATAATCAGAACAGTCCCCAAGGTTTCTACAAGTACTTTTATTTGACAAACGGAGGGAAAAGCCACAGAAGGGGACCTCGGACGTCTCCAGATCCATGGTGCTCTCCACTCCACCTGTGTCCCCCATGGCACATTCCTTGACGGGATGCTATGTGCCCAAAACAACTGCACAGGACGGGCGCTCCAGGAAAGGACAGCTGGGTGCGGGGCTGGGAGCGGCCAGCGGGAAGGCAGGCCTGGCATGTAGGACAGGCAGGAGGGGAGGCAATTTCTAGGATCCTCCGGATGTTTCCAAAGGTCTCCATCCGCTCACCGCCTGAAGCAGGCGGGTCCTTCAGGGAATGCACAGACAGCTGTGCATTCCCCCTGCCCCCTGGCAAAAGATCACTAAATCCAGGACAGAAGTGGACAGAAAGGCCTGGAGCAGAGCGGAAATGTAGGCAGACCACGGAACAGATTGCGGAAGGCAAAGAGAGGCGCTTTGGGAAAAAAACACCAGCAAGGCCTGGCAGGCGGGCTTGAGGGGTCTTGGGAGGATCCTCAACAAAGTTTCTGTGCAAGGCTGAGGTGTCTGGTGTGGGCCATGGCCCTTAGAGTATTGTCTAAGGACAGTGGTCCAGCCAGGGGCATCACCATACACACGAGCTTGGTGGTAGTGGTGGGTAATGGGCACTTCGGTTTTGCTGGTGTTCATATGGATCAAGGCGGGTAAAGGCGAAGAAAAGATTTCCGTCTACAGGATTCCTCTTCCAAGTTCCTTGGCTATGGACAGCAAGTTTTCTGTTGGCATGGGTTTTTCTTTCCTCTGTCTCATGCCTATAATGCCAGCACCTTGGGAAGCTGAGGTGGGAGGATCACGTGGAGCCAGGAATTTGAGATCAGCTTGGGCAACACAGTGAGACCCCACCTCTACAAAAAGTAAAAAAACTAAACCAGATGTAGTGGAATGTTTCTACATTCCAGCTACACTGAAGGCTGAGGTAGGAGGATCACTTGAGGCCAGGAGTTCCAGAATGCAGTGAGCTATGATCACACCAATGCATTCCAGCCAGGGACAGAGAGAGACCCTGCCTCTAGGCCAGTGGTTCTCAACCTTCTTAATGCCACAGCCCTTTTTTTTTTTTGAGACAGAGCCTCAAGCTGTCACCCTGGATAGAGGGCTGTGACATCACAGCTCACAGCAACCTCCAATTCCAGGGCTCAAGCGAGTCTCTTGCCTCCACCTCTCAAGTAGCTGGGACTACAGGCGTCCACCACAATGCCTGGCCATTTCTTGGTTGCAGCCACCATTGTTGTTTGGTGGGTCCGGGCTGGATTCGAACCCGCCAGCTCAGGTGTATGTGGCTGGCGCCTTAGCCCGTTGAGCCACAGGCGCTGAGCCCACAGCCCTTTAATATAGTTCCTGTGGGTTGCAACCCACAGGTTGAGAACCACTCCTCTAGGTTTTGTTTTTGTTTTTTTTTTTTATTTTTAGTTTTTGGCCAGGGTTGTGTTTGAACCTTCCACCTCCAGCATATGGGGTTGGAGCCCTACTCCTCTGAGCCACAGGCACCGCCCAGGGTTTTTTGTTTTGTTGTGTTTTTTAATTAAAAAAATAAAGGTAGAAGCTTAAATGCCCAATTTCAGGCAAGATGGAGAAAGTTACTCTATTCTTACCTACTAACCACAACTAAAACTTGTAGATAAAATACATGGAACAGCTACCATAGAGCTTAAACAGGTAAAAAAAGAACAGAAGGGCTCGGCACCTGTGGCTCAACAGGCTAAGGTGCCAGCCACGTACACCTGAGCTGGTGGGTTCGAATCCAGCCCGGGCCCGCCAAACAACAATGACGGCTGCAACCAAAAAAACAGCCGGGAGTTGTGGCAGGCACCTGTAGTCCCAGCTACTTGGGAGGCGGAGGCAAGAGACTCGCTTGAGCCCAGGAATTGGGAGATTGCTGTGAGCTGTGATGTCACAGCACTCTATCCAGGGTGACAGCTTGAGGCTCTGTCTCAAAAAAAAAAAAAAAAGAAAAGAAAAAGAAAAACAGAAGGACCGTAGGGATCTCAAACCCTGAGAGATTCCAGACACCATGGCAATGACTTCTCTGGTTTTTTCATTTGGGGGTTTTTACCTCCTACATTATACACTAGAACAGCCTGAAAGCACTAACAGGTGCTGAGGGTGGGTGGAGAAACCCCCAAACCAACGGAAAACCTTGCTCTCTCTAGCCAAATACCAAGAAGGGGGATGCTATAGACTGAACTCTTTTTTGGCTTTACCTACCTTTATCTAGGTGAACACCAGCAAAAATGAGGACTCTGTTCCCCACCCCCCACAGATGCAGCTATGGACCCCCAAGGACTCTCTCTACTCTGTACTAGCTAAATGCCACCAAAGAGCAAGAATCCCTGGTGTCGTCACCATCCACAGTTGGAAGCAGATGCTTAGAGTGGAACTCTGGTGACAGTGTGGTAATGCCAGAGCCTGAGCTTTATAGTCACAACACCTGGCGGGGGTAGGAGAGGGAACCTAAGGAAGCAGAGAGGGTGCTTGAGAAAGTATCCTGCAAGTCTGTGCACTCACTCCTAAGCAGCACATGGGTAAATCACTTGGAATTGGCCTAGCACAGGTCTTAGAATCCGCATTACAGTGGCACAGACCACCGCCCAGGGTTCAAAGTGACCGCTGGGTACCCTACACAGCAGGGTGAATGCTGGGACCATAGAGCATAGAAAATGAACCAGCGTGTGCCATCTAACTGGGTTGACTGCCTATATAAACACATTAATCAACATCTCCAGAACATTTAAACAGGATCCAGAGTCTAATAATACTCAAAATGTTCAGGGCACACAGTACAAAATTACAGAAAATCAGGCAACCTTAACAACTGTTAAGGGAATAGGCAACCCACCACCACCAACCTGAAGATGATCCAAATGTTCGAATCGGCAGAATAAAGTTTTGTTTTTTTTTTTTTTTTTTTTTGAGACAGAGCCTCAAGCTGTCACCCTGGATAGAGTGCTGTGGCATCGCAGCTCACAGCAACCTCCAGTTCCTGGAACCAAGCGAGTCTCCTGCCTCCGCCTCCCAAGTAGCTGGGACTACAGGCACCTGCCACAACACCCGGCCATTTTTTTTTTGGTTGCAGCCGTCATTGTTGTTTGGCGGGCCTG
>CAUYRH010085249.1:0-55223 GCA_963574655.1 Perodicticus potto
GGAAATATGTATCAAGTTCTTTTCCACATACTGAGGCATGGCTTGAAGAAAAGCCTTTGAGGAACTGACTTGTGAGCTGTTTTGTTCATAGGGCTCCAATTTTACTTGAAAATTAACTGAGAAAAACTATGGTTCTAAGACAGAGGAATTTGATAGACATTGCTTCAAAAATAAACAATGTGGACTTCTCACTTTAAAGAACACAACTGACAGTATTTGTGATAAAATTCAAGTTTTGAAGGGAGGTTTATTGAAAAACTTGTACCTGCCAGTGTGCACTTGATAGCTTCCCAGGGCTTACAGTCATCAGTAGTGACAGAACAAATTTGATTTTTCTGATATTCTATAAGGAAATATGGCAACATTTGGAAGATCTATGTAACTCAGTAAGTCAATATTTTCTGAGTGATAGAAATGAGTAAAGGGCAAGACAGATCAATGGATGTAACATATCAGAGTACAAAATGTTCACTGATATAGTTTCAGATTCCACAGTGCAACTAACCTTTAAGAAACTTCCACTTGTTTTGATATAGTATCAAAAAAGAATAACTCCAATTATTTGAAAAGGCTTGGAGAATATTCCTCCTTTCTGCACCTACGTATATAGGTGGTTGTATTTTTTTCTTTATATAATTAAAACAGTAGTGTAACATATTTAATGAAGAAGCAGATATAAAAATCCAATTGTCTTCGATTAGACCAGAAATTTAAGAGACTTGCAAAAATGTAAAACACCACTTTTCTCATTAAATTTTTTGGTATTGGAAAATATAATTATTCTTCATAAAAATATGCTATTTATGTTATCATGTAATCGATTTATCATTTCTTTAATGAATTAATAACTGAGTCTTTTAAAAATTTGTTTTGATTTTTAATCCCATAAGTATAGGTAGTTATAACCCATGGGGAGAAAAGCTCTTTGGAGCCTTCAATAATTTTTAAGAGTATACAAGGGTCCTGAGACCAAAGAGTCTGAGACCCACTGTAGTCTATGAACAGCTTGAATTTGTAAAGGGGAGGACATACGAGATGGGGAAAGGGCTCCAGAGCAGGCAGAATTGAGTACAGTCAAGGTAAGAGGTTTAGTCCCAGCTTTATCATACAGTTTGCCTGTAACTTTAAAGCAAATAGCTTCTTTGAACTTCAGTTTCCTCTTCTACAAAATGGGACCAACATATCAAGTTGTGTAGATTATGTGAATAAGGCACACCAAGCATATATGTATTACAATGGTGGGAACAATGTTATTGTCATTAGCATATCTACATACTGAATGTGTACTCTCAAGAAATGGTCCCAAGAACTTGGGGCAGCAGCAAAATCTAGTAAACTTATCATGTTATGGTTCGATGCTTTTAGATGTTCTACATTTTTTTCTATAATGTAGAATATTTAAATCTAGATGATGCTAACAAGTTTTAGGATTCTTCTCCTGTGTGGACAGTGGCTAGTTAGCTTTTTCCCTCTATGGTTGTAAAGGGACACAGTGAACTTTTTGAATATAGTGTAAGTCTGCATTCCAGGGCATTCTATCCCAAGAATCTAGGATTAGGGATGGGTGGAAGGGAGGACGCCTAAAACAAGAGAGCCCTGGTAAACCATAAAGCAAAGAAAATGGTAAGACGCTGGGTATGGTGGCTCAGACCTATATCCCTAACACTCTGGGAGGCCGAGGCAGGTGGATTGCTTGAGCGCAGGAGTTTGAGACCAGCCTGAGCAAGAGTGAGATCCCGTCTCTACTAAAAATGGAAAAACTAGCCCAGGATTCTGATGGCTGCCTATAGTCCCAGCTACTCAGGAGGCTGAGGCAAAAGGATAACTTGAGGCCAAGAATTTGAAGTTGCTGTGAGCTATGATGCCACAGAGTGACAGAGTGATACTCTGTCTCAAAAAAAAAAAAAAAAAAAGGAAAGGAAAAAAAAGAAAAGAAAATGGTAAGGACTATGGACAGGAAGAAAGCTGAACTATTATTTGTGAGAAAATAAAGTATAACTAGCTGCTTACAATTTAAATACATTCACTGTTACTCAAATTATTACAATTATTTGCATTCTACTTTGCCATACCATGCAATTTATCTATTTGTGCTTGTCTATGTTTCAGTTTGCAAACTCACACATGCTTTGCACCACTACAACACACTGTATACGTGTATTACCTCAGATGCATGCAGCTTACAATCTTCTCATTTGCTGATCATCTTTTGTCTAGTTTAAAAATAAAGCAAAATATGCATACCCAAGCATAATCCAAGCAGAACACGAATATATAAGTTTAGCTGGAGCAGTAACTCATTTGAACATTACTCTCAATTTGAAACTTTTAATGTGATTTACAATCAAATTGCTATCTGCATTAATAATTCTTAACACAATACAAGTTCACTAGTCTCAAAAGCTATTTTCAGTATACTGTCTGACAGACAATAGGCACTCTGAAAGTCTAGTCAGGGCTTAGCACACGGCAAATGAGGAAATTTTGCAGTGCTATTACCCTAAGTACTGGGCTGGGCCCACCAGAAAAGATTCAGGTTGGGTTTACTGGAGAGGAGAGGGAAATCAGTTATGAGTTGCTGGAAGCAGTTTTCCCACTGGAAAGTTCCATCACTCATAATCAGGTCATTCTCAAGCTCCTCAGGTTAAGTTTTGTCTTTTCCAAACTTAACGCTAGCGAGGAAGCTTTTTAAAGGAAAAGACAGACAATGAAAGAAAAAAGATTACTTCAGGGAGTGACCTCCAGGAACACCTTGATATAGTAGAAGGCTGAGGAAATACTGGAAAACAGAGGTGACTGCTTCAATGTTAGTAGTCACAATTCAAAAGGTGGGCTTATTTTAAATTCTTTAAACAATAGAATAAAACTCTGGAAAAAGAAAGAGACTTCATTTATCAGAGTCAAGACTAAAGGTGAGGAAAACACACTTTCCTCATTTAATCGTCCATTTCTACCCACTCAAGACAGGACAGGCCCTCACCTTACTGATGAAAAAAATAACACTCTGTGGGGCTAAGCCACTTGTCCAAGTCTTGAAGTCATACACCAGAGTGGTTTTGGAGCAAGGTCTATTTGCTTCCACTCTTTTTTCCTTCTACCATTCTAGATCTCAGAATTATTAAGTATACATTTTCTGTAAATAACCAAGTTTGCCTGGAACTATACTCTAAAACAACTGCAGGTGATTAAAGCTCACAATTAAAACGTAAACTTGAAGGGAATGTAGGAAATAATCTACAGTATTTTGCAACATGCATTTCTAACTAGCAAAATTCAATGAAGTTTTAATTTATATTTATCTTCTTATTCCTAGGGACCTTGTGATAATAATAAGAAATGATAATAATTTCTTACTCAGATAATGTACATTAATAGTAGATAATACACTCAGCTACTCATTTATATGAGTAATTCATTTAATGCTCAAAACAATCCTAAGAAGTAGGCACTATTTTCTAGCTGACTTTATAGGAGGGGAACTGAGGAATGAAGTGATTCCTCTAAGAAGACATAGTCTGTAAGAGGCAGACAGGTCTCAAAGCTAAGCAATTGGGCCCTGACCCTATTAATATCAGCAATTACTCATTATAAGTAAGTTTTTTAGTTACTATTTAATAGGAAAGTCTTACCTCTGGTTTGCTAAGGCTAGATGAAACCAAGGAGCCGGATCCCACGTCCAAATCCCATTGCTTTTTTCCATGATTTTCTGGATCCAAGGCAGCAATTCGCCCATCTAAAGTGCTGATAATTACTAATGACCTGCAAATTTTTTAAAAATAGGATAAAATTTAAAACGTATCTAAGACGTTGGGCACTTATTCCATATACCAGTCCCTGCCCAGGTCTCTGTTGATAGGAAGGAAGAGGGGGCCTACCTCTCCCCAACACTTGGTCTTACCACCACTATCTGTCTTTAGATCAGGACAATTTCAATATTCCCTTTATGTCTTTATGGTGCTTATGTGTGACCAGAGTCCTAGGTCACCCCTACTCCACACTCTAAGCCTTGTAAGGAACCAGTGTCTCTCCTAGATTTCTCTTCTCCTGCCTTTCCCCACCTCCTGAAAGTGCTTCCCCTAAAACATAGCCTTTCCCGAATGTTCACTCATCTTCTTGCTCATCAAAACCTGGCTTTTCCTGAGGCTATTACTTCCCTATAGAAAGAAAAGAGATTTTTTTTTCCTCCCATAACTTTTGCCCAGTAATGGGGTAGGTACACTCCTTGTATCTTGTTGCCATTTCCAGACCATTTTCTTCCTCTCCTCTCTGACAACGCTCAGGATCAGACTGTTCCACCCATCACTCCTTGTTGTCCACTGATCCATCCTGGAGAACGTTAGCTGCCAGTTTACTGTCACTACCTAAATATGCAACATACTTCTGCCTTAGTTCTTTGGGTTTTTCTTATCTATCTTTCTTGTCTCAGCCACTCCAGTGGTCACACACTCACTGCAACCCCCGGCCACAGACCCTTCTCCTTCCAGCTCACTTCCTCTTCTTCCTTGACTCCAACAAACTTCTGACCCCACCAGAACCGGCAAACCGCTGATTCTATAACCTTCACCACCATCACGCCCTCACTTCTCTTAAACAATCAGTCCTTCATCTTAAGCACTATCTTGGGTACACCCTCAACTTCTTACTCCCTCTCTCACACGTCACACTCAACTGAGAGAACCCCAACTCTGCTTAAATCCAATTTTCTCCTGTTTCTTATCCCTGCATCTGTGCAGCTGAATGGAAATAAAGAAAAACATAATCATGCTGACTGGTCTTATTTTAATTCATGATCATCAACCTCAAAAAGGCTATTAATGATGTTCAACAATCACGACACACATCCTTAGCCCATCTACCAGGTCCCTGAACTAGGTTAACGATTTCATTTCTGTGCAACAGGACTGGCTTAACTGTTTATTTCTTGTCTTTCCTCAAACTTCTGATACCAGCTTTCCTTTGTTCACATATCTTAGTGACTATGCTTCCTATTTCACTGAAGAAAAGAGAAGTAATCAAAAGATTATCCATTTACCAGCACCTGGACCCATGAATTCCACCTCTCCTCCTGTTAGTGCCCGTGAACTATCCACACTCCCATCCACTTAACAAATAGAGCCCTCCCTCCTGTGTATGTGCAAACTCGCTCCTGCAACGTCTTCTCTCACTCTCACATCAATTATTTCCTCTCTACTGGAACCTTCCCATCAGCATTTGCTATAGACTGAATGTTCCCCCAAAATTCATAAGGTAAAACGTAAGTATGATGGTATATATACTAGGAAACCTTTGAGAGGTGACGAGGTCATGAAGGCAAGGCCCTCACTTAGGCTATTAGTGCCATTCTGAAAGCAGCCCTAGAGACGCCCTCACCCCTTCCATCACGTGACAACACACCTACTGTGTGCCATCCGGGAGCAACAGGTTTTCACCAGACACTGAATCTGCTGGCACCTTGATCTTGGACTTCCCAACCTCCAGAACTATAAGAAATAAATGCTTGTTGTCTATAAGCTACCAGGTCTATGGTATTTTGTTATAGCAGCATGCAACCCTGCTATTATTTTTCCATCTTAGAAACCAAACCAGATCAAACAAAATGAATCCCTCCTCTGCCCTCCAGCTTTCAATCTATTTCTTGCCTCTCTTTGCAACAACACTCCTTGAAAAAGTTGTTATTACTGTCTCTAAATCCTCTTCTGTCCAATTATTTCTCATCAAGTTTTTGCCCCTACCTCACCCCTGAACTGGTTCTTGTAGAGTCACCAATGACCTTCACGTTGATGAATCTCATGGTAAGATCTCAGTTCACATGACCATCCAGCAGCATCTGATCAGCTTCTTCTGCCCTCCATGAATTCTTCGTGGCTTCCAGGACACCAGACTCTCATAATTCTCCCACCCCCTTTTTCTTGTACTCAGTTCTATGCTATTTTTTCTGTTTTCCTGGTTCCTCCTTATTTTTCCTTTCTCTTAAGAGTCTGTACTTACATGTAATTTTTTTAGTGATCTCATCCAGTCTCATAGGTATTTAAATATCATCTATATGCTGACAACTCCCAAATTTATATCTGATTCCAAAGATAGTTTAATTTCCCTAAACTCTAGACATACATATCTAATCACCTACCTGATTTAGATCATCTAACAGGCTTCTCAAAATTCACATATCCTAGACTATTACCCTCAGACACACTTCCTTGGTTCTTCAAACATATCACACATGATTTTTTCTCTCAGGGCCTTTGCAGCTACTGTTCCTTCTGCTTGGAACATACACTCCCAGACACATAGCAGGCTCTCCATAAATATTTGCTGAATGAAAGGATGAGTTGTGTAGTTGCATGGTATATTCAAAGAATAACAAAATTCTAGCTCACATCTTCAAAACAAAGAAAAATTCAATAAAATATGCATATTATTATACCAACAACAGTCAAGTGAAAAAACAGTCAAGCACTCTATCCTTTTACAGTAATACCAAAGAAGATGAAATATTTGGGAGTTCTCCCTTATTTTATGGACTCTAACATACTTATGCTTTGACATTTCAGCACCTCAGAAATGGGGTCAGGCTCACAAGCACCGTCTCCGAGCAATGTTTATGGCATAGTCATCGCTGCAACTTCGTCACGGCTGTTCTTGCTGACGCCTCTGTGGAGGAAGGTGCGTGAAGGCTTCGTCATTCTGTCCTCCAACCTGACACTCTTTTGAGAATGAACATAAACACTAACCAGATGGGAGGCCAAGACCAGAGTAAACCCAATCTTCCCCCAGCAAACACGGACCCAGGACCACCCTTGCCCTCACGTGCCTCCTTAGTGCCATGTATATTAGATTTAAATGTTATTCAAAATTATTCCAAAAGAGTGCACTATAATAAGCAGGGAAATTTAAAATTACCACATCCACAAAAAGCATTGAAGCAGCAGTGGGCATAAATTTGAAATAAGAAAAACAAATATCCGTTTTGGGAAGAATGACCACGATTCCATGTTTTCTTACAAAGCAAAAACCAAATGTTCATGAGATCTAAGAAAAGTAGACCCTACCAGTATCCAAAGACATGCTACATCATTTTGGCGGGAAACAGGCCAAATAATTAGCTTTTAAATGCTGAACAAGGCAACTGCAGGTAGGAAAAATTGCCAAATCTCTCAAAATTGATTTCATTTTATTTTTAATTTCAGATTCATATTAGGGAACATACAACTAGTTCCATTGTTTGCATTTGCTAGGTAAAGCCCAGGTTGCAGTGCGGGCACCAGGTGAGGGTGGCACACCTCCTGGGTGAAGGACTCAAGTGCCACTTCGAAACTGATTTGAAAAAGAAACAGCCTCTGAGGTAAGGAGAGGCTCTGTCCATGCAACAGGGCGTTTTGTCGCAGTCTCGAGCAGTTTTTTCTTCCTTTCTCATAGACACACAAAGCCAGGGTGTGTCCATCAATGGAACCACAGCTTCAGTGAGGTACAGAACTTTACCCAGATGGGTGAGAAGGGGACCTCATGAGGACACACCCAGCCGGCCCTGTCCCTGCATGGGGACCTCATCAGGACACACCCAGCCGTCCCTATCCCTGTGTGACCTCATCAGTACACACCCAGCCGTCCCTGTTCCTATGTAGGGACCTCATCAGGACACACCCAGCCGGCCCTGTGTGGGGACCTCATCAGGACACACCCAACCCTCCCTGTCCCTGCGTGGGGACCTCATCAGGACACACCCAGCCGTCCCTGTCCCTGCATGGGGACCTCATCAGGACACATCCAGCTGGCCCTGGCCCTACATGGGGACCTCATCAGGACACACCCAGCCGTCCCTGTCCTTGTGTGGGGACCTCATCAGGACACACCCAGCCGTCCCTGCCAAGCAGCTATTTCCAAAGGCAGTTTGTCAAGTTCCGCCAGTTCTTCCAGGAGGTGTGCTCAGGCCAGGCTCCAAGCTGAGTTCCTGCTGGAATATAAGAACCCTCCTTTACCCAGAGATGTCTACTATGACTCCAGCAGCATAAGACTGTATTACAAAGACTGTTTAGAGCAAGTCATAACATCTGCAGCTAACATCTGGGCCTGGGCACTATTTCATATTATACCACCGGTGCCATTGCCCACAGACTACATAATAATGACACTGCCAAGGTCGCTTTGCAATTGTGTAGTGATGACCAGTCTGTGGACACCAGCAGGCAGCTATTTGCAGTGTCACAGTGGCAGAGAGTCAGTGAGTACAACACATCTGGCCAGGGCCTCCTGCCCTATGTCCAGCTTATTATCTTGCACCTTAAAAATGTGGAATAAAATCCCTATTTAAATGAAGTCATTTGAACCTACCTCTTGATTTACATAGTGAAAATCTCCACTTCAGCTCTCACATTCAGGATGGCTATGTATGTAAGGGAACCGCATGACTCTAAAATCCTGGCGGTTTTGGTAACTCAGGACTATCTCATGGTTGGGAAGAGGGGCTGATTTTTGTCCCTGCCATCTTTGCATCTTCCCCCACTACATCATAGTTAAAGGACCCAGACACTGGCTCTTCGCCAGAAAAATATATAAGAAATGTTTGAGTTGGGGGTGGGAATGAGCAGGAGGCATTCATTCACCTTCAGTGCCACCATTCCAGCTCACTCAGCTTTTTCTCCAATCCCTAAAGCCCCTTCTCTCCTGGATGCTGAGAATGAGCTCAGGGAATTGTCTGGTTTCTTAAAGTGTGAAGTTCAGTGTCCAACACCTTCTTCAGGCTCTCAACAGACCCATCCGTCTCCCCTGCCCCAGAGAGATACCTTCGGCACTCCCATCGTTTCCTGGAGGGGAGAGTTGTCACAAAATGATGTAGCCTGAGAAAGAAAATACCTACATCCCCAACGGACCCTTCTCTTCCATCCTCTCCCACGGCTATGGGTCAACCTTCCCTGAAGCATATCCTGCCACCAAAGGTGGACCCCTGAAGTGGGGACCCCACATGTCTGTAGCTCTGATATCACCAAAACATGCCAGGATCGATGTACACGTTTTCCCGGTGGTAGTGATCTGCTCTGGTCTGGTCCTTGGTCCCACCAAGGAACACAGGCTGTCCAATCTCCTGTTTCTCTTTTCCAGTGGAAACAGCCTCTTGTCCACATGGCATTCTCCTCCTGAGCTTCCTATGCCCAAACGTCATGGTATTTACAAAACAGCTGCGTTCAGATCCAAGGGAAAGCTTGTGGCTGTGAAATTGGCCACACATGGGAAGATCAGATGATAAGCACCCAGGTCTCCCAATTCCAGAGCACCTGGGTCTCCCCAATCCAAAGCCCTCTAAGTGACAATTCAGGTAGGTTGGAGGAGCCCCTCTGGAACCTTCCCTGCCCTTTGCTATACCGGGGTCAGCCACTAGCTCTCCCCTCAAGCTGTCTTCACCCTAACGTCAAACTATGGTGGCCCCTTCTCTCTGTCCATGCTGCAACCATCAGAAGTCTGTGCAGCCTGCAGGGAAGCCGGGAGCCAGCAGAGCAGACGCAGAAACTTGGGTGTGTGCCACAGGAACAGACATCGCTGCCTCCTCGGTGGTGCCTGCGTCAAACATCTCCTCACTCCTACCCCAGCGCAGCGAGGAAAGGGACTTGGACAGCCTGTGACAGTGCCACTAGGTCGCTGGCTAGTGCCTGTTACGACCATTCCCACCTCCACTTGGGGGCACCTCTGCCCTTCCACGATCCTGTGTCGTCTGCCTTGTGTGCTGTAGAAAGCCTTTCCTGGCCCCTCTGCACTGGGCCAACAATGGTACACATCCCCAACCCCCTGAGCAGCCCACCTCTCCCCTGCACGGCCCTCACAGACAGGCCTACAACAACACAGGATGGAGGAAACAGACGGTGACTTGGGTCCCACCCTAGTGTACCAGCTCCAGGGTCCCCCACACCTGTCCTCCACACCTCTCTCTGCCCTGTGTCTGCCTCCAGTAAACTTGTCTACGAAGCCCCTACCAAGTCCTCAGGAGCTCCCCAACCCCAGAGCAGGTGCCCAGCTCCAGGATGAACAGGAAGCTGGTACAGACACACTGTGAGCAGGAGTATCTCAGGGGTGTCCCCAAAACAAGATAAAGAAACGAATACTAATTGTGCTCTGTGGGTTGGTGTTGATTCTGCCCAATCTTACCCTTGATTTCCTTCCTTCGTAGCAGGTTGCCCCAAACCATCACCAAGTCCTTTCTGTGACCCAGCGACCTGCCTGCTAGAGCACGTTCCAGAGTTCTGAGCAGCCCCAATAACTGACACAATCACAATCAAAGCCTGTCACCAAGTCGCCCGGTCCAGAATCCAGTAATGACCATCCCCCACTCCTGTAGGGAGATTCCTGGGGATAAGAAAACAATCTCTTCTGGGATTTAAAATATATATATTTAGTTACATGTGGGCAATTCTAGAATTCCAAGCAAATGCAGTACATGTACTAGATGATATTTTAAAGAACAAATAAGTATGCCCTGGGAATCAGCTTCTCCGTTTCTGTGCATTTCAGCTCCTCCAATGAGGTCTAGGGCCTGAAAGACTTCTGCAGCGTGCTGGACATTGCTATATTATACTTCTTCTAAGAAATCTTAGTGTCTTTGAGTTTCAGACACAGGATCAGCCCACAGCCAAATGGTTACAAACTCTTCAGTGCTGTGTTTGGTTTGTGGAAAGAGAAAAATTATATGGTGGTCTCCCCTGACCCCCAGTATTGTTTTCCATAATTCAACAGTCAACTGTGGTCCAAAAATACTAAGATATTTTGAAAGAGAGATACTACGTTCACGTAACTTTTATTACCATTTATTGTTATATTTTTTCTAATTTATTATTGTGCTTAATCTCTTAATTGCACCTAATTTATAAACTAAGCTTCATCATGGGTATATATGTGTAGGACAAAACAGTATATAGAGGGTTTGGTACTATCTGTGGTTTTAGACATCCAGTGGGGATCTTAGAACACATCCCCTGGGATAAAGGGGTCACTGTACTCACAGAAATATTTCTTTTTCATGAAAAATAATGGGCTCTCCTTTGCCACGCTTTATCTTTTATATATTGCTGCCTGTACCTAAAAACGATCATCTCTGATGCCTTCTAGCGTGGCTGGCCCTCCCTGAGGACCTCCTGTGTGTACAGGGAAGTGTAGGGAACTGTACCAAAGTGAGAGGGAAAGAGACGAATTGGATGGAGTTGGGGGACGGAGAAGCAAACCTCTGGCAAAAATGAAAGGCACCGTTGCAGAGATTCAAGCAAGAAGCACCATGAAATGGGCCATTCAATCCGTATTATGGAATACATAAGCAAACTACAAACTATGGGAGAAGGTAGAATTTGTGCTAAACTTCAAAAGATTTGTAGAAGTTTTATCAGCACGAAGTGAGGCCAGGGTGCTTCAGTGTGAAACGATACTATAAACAAGGCAGGGAGCTGAGAAAGCCCGGGACTTATTTCTAACACATGGAGTCATCAGTTGTAGTTAGAGCAGGGCCCTCAACCTTTAGTATTTATTAAGAGCTTCCTAGGGGGAAGGGGTGGCTTGCTTAAAATGCAGACCATCTGGCACAACCACCAGGCCTTCTCATCCCATCAGTCTGGGGAAGGATGAATCTTACAGGCATCACAAATGATCCTGAGACAAGTGGTCCAAGACCACACTATGGGAAACCCCGCACTGGGCGCAGGTCATCGGGTAGAGAAAAAGGACAGTCTGGGCAGAAGGGACGGGTGGGGTTCGGTATGCTGATCCTTGGATGCCATGCTGAGGGGGTTAGTCTTTATTCTATCAGCAATGGGGAGCCTTATCTGTGTTTTTAAACAATTTCATTCTGCTTGAAGTTTTTAAAATGTTCCGGCCTCTTTTGAAAGTATAGTGTTTGGAAGAAACCATATGCTTGGGGATTTACTGTAGAAAGAGTAACTAGTTATATTGGCTAATAGTAACTTAATAATTTTATATTTTATTTGAACAGAGAGCTATTGCAAGGAAGAGTAAGAAATAAAGAATTGGGGTGGTACCAGGGCACCCCTGCTTGAGAAAGGACACAGACCATGTGGCTGTAGGGTCAATGTGGTCGGACTCTGTCCCTTTCTTCTCATCAGCAGGAACTGGGAAATTGAGACAAATTTGTTTTCTTGGTTATCTTTTAGAGATGTAGACACCACAAAAGGTGAATTCTATAAGTAAGAAAAATACAGATGCAAAGGGCTCAAATTTGTGCATTAGAACACCCCAGAAGCTCATTTAAACTATACATACATTTCTAGAGGAATGGTTTTCATACTTTCTGGTCTCCAGACCCATTTACTGTCCTGCAAATTACTGAGCATTCTAAGGGCTTTGTTTTTAATATGAGCTACAGGCAAGTTAAAAATTAAATCGAAGAATTTTTTAACTTTATTTACTAATTAAAAACAATAATAAGCCATTACATATTAACATAAATAAACTTTTATAAGTAAAAAAACCTATATTTTCCCAAACCAAAAAATGTAATGAGAAGAGTGGAACTTCTGTACACTTTTGCAAATTTTCTTAATGTCTAGGTTGATAGAAAACAGCCAGATTCTCATACATGCTTCTCCGTTTAATCTGTCCTGATAGCGCTTGTGATGTAGCCTCTGGAAAACTCCTTTGTAAATTCATGAGAAAATAAGAGACCTAAAGGCAAATAATGTGACCTAAAAAATCGTTTAGACGTTGCAGAACCCCTAAAGCAGTTTCTAAGACTATCGGGCGTTTCTAGAACACATTTTGATTCCGGATTCCGTTGGCCTTAAATGGGCTACAGGCACCTGAGCTCAGCCAGACTGGAGAACCACTAGATGATCCACTGGAAGTCCCAAAGTGCCAAAGGTTGTGCAAGTCCAGAATGACTAGAAAGTGTCCAGGAACACTAACTAGAGGGGCCCAGACGACACACCAAACTTCACTTAACCAGCCAATGTGGGTAGTTAAAAACAAATGAAGGAAATGTCAGAAAGCACCTAAAAGTTGTTTTCTCTAGATTTTGCTCTAGAGCAGTTCGTGATCCTGGCTATGCATCAGAAAGATCCTTTTTTAAAAAATGAGAAAGCTTGTTATTAAATATAACCATTTGAGACTCTGTGCCCGTAGCTCAGTGGGCAGGGCGCCAGCCACATACACAAAGGCTGACAGATTTGAACCTGGCCCGGGCCTGCTAAACAACAGTGACAACTGCAACAACAAAAAAATAGCCGGGCATCGTGGCAGGTGCCTGTAGTCCCAGCTACTTAGGAGGCTGACGCAAGAGTATTGCTTAAGCCCAAGAGTTTGAGGTTGCTGTGAGCTGTGACAGCGCAGCACTCTACCAAGGGCAACATAGTGAGACTCTGTCTCAAAAAAAAAAAAAGTATATATATATATATATGTATGTATATATAACCATTTGAAAGATGTTGCGTCCCACTGGGCAGGGAGTACTGAACAAACGTTTTTTTTTTGTTTGTTTGTTTGTTTGTTTTGTTTTGTTTTGCTGTTTTTGGCCGGGGCTGGGTTTGAACCCACCACCTCCCATATATGGGGCTGGTGCCCTACTCCTTTGAGCCACAGGCACTGCCATATTTTTATTTTTTATTATTATTTTTTTTTTTTTAGAGACAGAGTCTCACTTTGTTACCCTCAGTAGAGTGCTGTGGCGTCACAGCTCACAGCAACCTCCAGCTCTTGGGCTTAAGTGATTCTCTTGCCTCAGCCTCCTGAGTAGCTGGGACTACAGGCGCCTACCACAATGCCTGGCTATTTTTTTATTGCAGTTTGGTGGGGGGCTGCGTTCAAACCCACCACCCTCAATATATGGGGCCAGCGTCCTACTCACTGAGCCACAGGCACTGCCCAACAAAGGTATTTTAAAACAGCTTCACAATGATTCTGACATACTACCAGAATTAGAACCCTCTGCTATGGAGGTTTATAATGTTTATTATACATGATAAAAAGGCATTCCAATTATATTAAAGTGACATTAATTTTGATTTCTGCACAGTAGTGAAATGAATGAAAACTTCTTCTTAGGATTTTCATCTATGTTGAAAGATGTCCAGCCTTTAAAAATCATGTGCCCATAATCTAAGTATTACAGGCATAGTACCTATCGGAAAATATGAGCTTTTACTTACATACATACATACTTATTTTTTGAAACCTAACTATAAATTAAAGGCATGGAAAATGTGCCTGTTATTCATAAAACAAATAATGGGTTCCCTGTTTCCATAATAAACATTTAAGAGAGTTTGTTCCTAATGGAAACTCATTGTTGCTGAATAAAAATCTTCTTGGGGAAGAAAGAAGTACCTTCAAATATAATCTACATTGGGGATGCAAATTGTAGAGAAACACACACCAAAGGATTTGCATTTAATCAAATCTAAAGCAGGTCATTTCAGAAGCATCACTGCCGTGTGCAGAAGGCTTTCCCACCAGGATCAGGCTGGGAGGGTCCCTTACCGGAGAGAGATCACCATTCACAGGAAACCCTGCCCTGGAGTGGAGAACGGATCTCAACAGAACCATCCAGAATGGAGAGCGGTAAGTCAACGTCAATTATTACAATAAAAAAAAAACTTTAATAATCCTAATTTTTAATTTTTATATTACAAAGGCATAAAATAAAGCAAATTAAAGAAAAAGAAATATCACTAACTCTGAATAGAACATATAAAAATATTTTTTAAAAACAGGAGAGATCAACCACTTAGAACTCTTGATAGTATTGTCATAATTCTAGTTACATTTAATTACTAATTGCTAGATTTCATTTTGCTTTTCACTCAATATTTCTTCTGAAAAATCGACTCAATTGAAACATTATTTTCACAAAACGAGGGCTCTCTGTGAAATCTTATGTTAAATGTAGCAACTTTCTGTAAACCCTCAATTATAAAGTGCAGAAGAGAAACCCACATTTTATAGAAACCTTGAAGTATGTTGTATTCATGCGTCTTACTCTAGGCTCTGAAGGCTAAGGACGGAGGACGTTCTAACTACATAGGAAGTAATGACCTGTATTGTTTATTTCGTGAACTCAAACTATACATGCATCTTCCCCATTTTGTTCATCCCAAGGAAACCAATGTTTGTGTCAATGAAGGAAGTAAAACCAACCTGTTCAGGAATAAATTTGAGATCAAAAATGTTAGCATGCTAAATGCTAATAGATGATGACAGAAGAAATGTTTTTATTTGCCTTGTAAAGTGCCATTGAAAGAAGAATTAATTTTTTAAAAATTCCACAGCTCTTCAAAGTCTGATCTCAAAAGCTAAGAAGATAGGGAGAGCTGTACGAGCATCTATCTGTGATGTGCTATTTGTTATGGACAGTAGTGCTGTTTGGGATTGTTTTAAATACAATGAAGTGTGTATATTTCAGGTTTGCAACATGAGGTTATGGAATACATACACCATACAGCAAAACAGTTGCCATAGTGAAGCAGCTCAACATGTTTATCATCTCACATGGTTACTTTTTTATGATAAGAGCAACTAAAACTTACCTATTTAATAAAAATCCATAATAGGGCAGCGCCTGTGGCTCAAAGGAGTAGGGTGCCGACCCCATATACCAGAGGTGGCAGGTTCAAACCCAGCCCCGGCAAAAAAAAAAAAAAAACTGCAAAAATAAAAATCCATAATACAACCTTATCAGCTAAGAATCCTCATGTTTACACTATATCCTTAGACTTGTTTATCCTGCAGACCTGCTACTTTGGCCCTACACCTCATTTCCCCTCCACCCACCCCCCACCTCTGGTTAGCACCATATGATTCTTCATCTCTACATAGTTGATCTTTTTTTAAAAAATGACTCCATGTGTAAGCCAGATCATGCAATATTTCTTTCTCTGACTGGCTTATTTCACTTAGTGTAATGTCCCCCAGGACCATCCCAGTTGTGGCAAATGACAGGGTCTCCATTTTAAGACTGAATCATGTGCGTATTTGTGTGTGTGGATATAGACACACTCCTGCCACATTTCTTCACCCATTCACCCTCTGACAGCTGGGCGATTACGTTGTTTCCATTTCTTGCCTATTATGAATAAAGCTGCAATGAACAGGGAGTGCAGGGATCTTTACAAGGTGATAATTATATTTTCTCTGGGTGTTGGGTCCAGCTATGAGGCTTAAAAGGTGAGAAGAGATTGGAAGGGGTTGGTACATGCCTATGGTGTGGACAAACCAAACTTCAGCAGAATCCTAAGGGGTTCACTGATTTGATCTTGCCTCTCAGAGTTTTAGTCTTTGTTCAAATTTAAGACTTTATAAATGTATTATTATCTTCTGCTTAATAATTAATATCGGGAACATTTAAGATTAGGTGACGAGCTTGCAGACCATGTGTTATCTTTCCTTGTATTCTCCGGAAGATTGCCCACAATAAAACTAATAAGATATCCTCTCCCCAGATCAGAAGCAGAGCCATTAACACTGAGCTTCCAGTGGGGTAGAGCTCGGACTCCTTATATCTATTCCTGGGTGGGCATCTGCCTTCCTCTCTGTGAGCGAGACAGGCTGAGCCGGGTCTGTGGGTGAGGAAGGGGGGCCCACAGCACCAGGGCTGGCACTGACCCCGACACACTGTGTGCCAACTGGGCCGTCTGGCGCCTGATTCTCAGCACGTCGGACAGGCAGAGAATGGCACAAACATGTCCCTGGCTCATCGTTCACAATGTTTATTCTGCTGTCTTAACTGACGGTGTCCCTACTATGATTCGGAGGGACATCTTCTACTGTCTTAATTGTGCCATTGTCCAGTCACATAATATAGTTTGTCTTTTCTAAAACGTATGAAATAGTTTTACGTTTTTCTGGTTTTTTTATTTTGAACTATCTCTTTATTCCCTTACCTAATGTCACAAATGCCTGCTTAGAAACCAAAGAATTTAAAACCAACAAAAGGTATTTCAAAAACTAGTAAAGTAAGAAGGTGCTTCAAGTACCATAGTAAGTGTATTTGATATTTAATTTGATGCTGAAGAACAGTTTGGGAACCACCTGCATTTTAAATATAAAATCAATTTTGAATATGTGAGTTTGACTTGATGGAGCGAATGTTTAATTTTGAAAGACCAGAGTAAAGTAAGAGCATCATTAAATCTACCGTGGACCAACTTCATCATCAAAGGAAAGGGGAGTGAGGGGATGACGTGCGACTAAGACAATTGTTGCAGGTACATAATCACAAACCTACGATGCAAAAAAACATTTCCAAATCTTAAGGGATATTGATGCCTATTGATAAACCTGCTTCTGCTTTCTCTCCGGAAGCGTCTCTGTTGTCTCAACAGCTGATCTGAATGCAAGTTCGTGTCTAGAGTATTTGAATAAAAACTCTTAAGCTCCCCTGGGTTTTGCAGGTGTGGATTCTTCAAATAGACACAACATACGGGGGGAGAATATAGTTTGGAGTAGGAATACTGGTAACATTATCAAACTCTAAATATCACTTCACTCCCCCAAATGGAGGATGGGATGGGTTAAGAGACATGGAGAATTCTCAAAAACATGAAGAATATTCCAGGTGATGTTTTAAGGAATGTGTGCAAGGTTTCTTCATTACTTTGCTAAGATTTATTTTGATTCACCTTTTTGTTCTGTTGCCAAATATCAGTATCCATTTGCCTATACCCTGCTTCAGAGCACGTCCAGCCCACTACTCTGCTTTCTCGCCACCCAGGCTCCCAGGAAGCCCCAGAGAAAGCAATTAACCATCACCTCTTAGGAATTTACAGTCCCACTTTCTAAAGATCTTCGCCTTTCCAAAGCCTCTGGTCTTTCTTGCTTCCCTTTTTTTTTTTTTTTTTTTTTTGCCTTCTCGAAGCATTTTATTCACTCCACAAGTGCTTTCTGAGCAGCTGCTAGGTGGCAGGTAGTGACACATTGATTATTCCTTTCTCTAAACTCTCTTTCATTTCTCCGATGCTGCTGTTCTGGTACAGGCCTCCGTTTCTGGCCTCCTCCCTGCACCCTCCCCACTGAGGTCCTTCCCGGGCCCTTCCTTCCCCTCCGGCCATCAGATCTGTAGCTTTTCCTTCAAGGCTCAGTGCTTGAATTTTATCTTCTCTTGCTACGAAATTTTCTTTGGAAAACATTATTTTCATAGCTCTATTATCATAATTTAGAAGTTGTTTTTTGGATGTATAATTTTTCCCTAGGTCAAGGTTCTTTTGAAAGTTCATCCTCCTTTTTTATCCTATGAATAGAATATTTTTTTTTACTTTATTATGCCACCACAGCCTCCGAGTTATATATGCAAAACCGATTCTTTGTTCCCTATCAAAACCAATTCTTTTCTCTACCTTCTTCCTTTCTCTTTTTAATCATGGTACTGGTTTCTAGTGTGTGTGCATGTGTGTGTGTGTTTTCCTTTGAAAGATCTCTTAAGCCCGTACTTTGTCATTTTCACTATTTCTAGCTAGCCTCTGTTTACTATTTCCCACCCTCTCTGTTTCCTCATCCTCAACTCATTCTAGAATCTACCTTTAGATTTATTTTCAAAAAAACATGATAAAAGTTGTAATACTTTTCAGCTCGGTGCCCGTAGCACAGTGGTTACGGCGCCTGCCACATACACTGAGGGTGGTGGGTTCAAACCTGGCCTGGACCAGCTGCAACAAAAAAATAGACAGGCATTGTGGCAGGTGCCTGTAGTCCGAGCTACTGAGAGGCTGAGGCAAGACAGTTGCTTAAGGGTGGTGCCTGTGGCTCAGTGAGTAGGGCGCCAGCCCCAAATACCGGAGGTGGCAGGTTCAAACCCAGCCCGGGCCAAAAACTGCAAAGAAAAAAAAAAAGAGACTCGCTTAAGCCCAAGAGTTAGAGGTTGCTGTGAGCTGTGACGCCACAGCACTCTATCCTGGGCGACATAGAGAGACTCTGTCTCAAAAAAAAAAAAAAAAAAAGTTGTAATGCTTTCTATTCAAAAAAACCTAGTGGTTTCCTTCATCTACAATGTAAAGTATAAATTTTTATTGCCAGATTTTTAAGATCTTCAATGCTTCCTTTAGTCTCAACAACAATAAAAAAATCTTTTGAGCGAATATTTACTAAAAGCTTACTGTGCGCCAGGCATTGGCACTTGGGATGTGTCAGTGGGTAAAGACATGTGAAGACCTCAGCACTCACGGAGCGTACAGTCTAGAAAGGAGCAGACAGGCAATCAATTAAAGCAGACAAGAGCTTAATTAAAGGCTAAACAAAGGCAGGGCTAGTCATGTTATTTCTTGGAAACAGGCCATGTTTTCCTAGAACGAAGAAGGTAGGGTGTTATAAAGTGACCATTGCCACACAGAAAGGGTGGAGCAGAGGGAAGAGATCAGGAATGTTTTACAGGAAGGCTGCAACTTCCAATGTGTTCTCATTGAGAAGATGACAGGAGAGCCAGGGCTGGAAGGAGACAGGCGTGCACTGTGTGGACAAGGAGAGCCAGCCAGGAATGTGAGTCCCAGCACTGGGAGCTACTCGACATCCAAGGAGATCTTTGGCTTCAAGAAAGAAAGAATTGAGGAGCAAGCCAACAAAATAGTGTGAAAGTGAGTTTTAGTTAGAAAGTACAGAAAATCTCCACAGACAAGAGTAGAAGCTAGCTCTCCCTCCAGAGGAGAACTGGCACCCTGGTTCCTTTCGTTTCTCTGTTTAAGCAACAGCTTAATTAGAGGCTAAACGAAGGGAGAGATATTCATGTTATTTCTTGGAAATGGGCAATGTTTTCCCAGAACCAGGGTGATGCCCTCCTTTTGACTGAATATGTTCAGACAGGATGTGTCATGGCATCAGATGCATGATGGGAGTGGGAGGTCTCCTCAGAAACTTCGATGAAACTTCAGTACGATGAAACTGTGGGATGAAAAGGTGGCCAATTTCTCCGCCATCTTGGTTCTAACCTGGTGGAGCTCATCCTGCCTACATCTTGTTTTCATCAGGGCAGTTTGGAACTTTGTTTTGAGACTTCCTAACTCCGGTAAACAATGTGTGCACAATTAAGCAATGCTCATAGCAAGGCCCAAAACAGTTGGCTGCCAGTTCCCTGTCTCAGGGGAAGAATATTCCAATGGTAGAGACAACTGGTGCAAAAGTCCTAAGGCAGAAGGGCCGGGAGGGCAATGAGCAAGGAGATGAGTGTCAGGGGATAAGGACAGAAGTCACGCAGGGTCATTGTAAGGAGTGGCTCTCACTCTGAGCGAAATGGGGAACCATTGCCGGGTTTAGAGCTGAGCAGCAATACAACTGAACTTTCTCTTAAGGAGCAAGCCAGGATCGCTCTGGCTGCTGTGAGATTAGACTGGGGTAGGGCTGAGGGGCAGAAGACGTTAGACCAGTTAGAAGTCTTCCTTCTAATTTTTTATTTGAAAACTGATTTAAAGTTGAAAAGAATATCATTACATATAATATTATATAGTCAGTGACTTTATATTTTAAAGATCCTTTGATGAGTGAGGAAAATAATCATAACATCATACATGAAATGGACTGAACACAAAACTATATATGGAATGATATCAATTCTTTTTGAAAAGTAAACTTATTTCGGCTAATGTGAGGGGACGACCAGGTGAAAATATTTTCTTTTGTTCGATAGAGTCCCTTTAGAGATGACATTGAAATTTAGTAACTCCGATCACATGGTCCCCTTAGCACTTACACGCATGCATGGCCCTTTTCTGCCTCTCAGCTTGGCTCCTACCTGCTTCTGCAAGGGTGTCCCCCTCCTCCCAGCGACCCACATGCTCGTAAGTCCAGCCTGAGTCTCCTCCATGCCCATAAAACTAACACCAACAATCCACAGCGTACTCTTCCCCGACCCCCCCTCTTTCACACGAGATTCTCTTCTTTCTCTCACTAAAATAGGATCTCTTTGAGGACATCTGCTGTATGTTCTAAACTCATTTTGCATCCCCTGTAGCACATAGCCCCACACTCTGCACTAAGGCAGTGCCAATGAGTACATAAGACTTGTTTTATGACAAAACTTCAGAAGTTCTGATCTGGGTATTTGCCATCTCATGAACTGTATTCTCTATCAATCACCATGTGGTTATTTGTTAAACTTATTTAGAATAGGTGTATTTCCCTCGGGCTTTTTGGCATACACATAAAGCATAAATTGCTAATTCAGATTAAAATCATTAATTAAAAAGCCCTTCAAAAAGAAGTAAAGCCAAGACTGTCGGCAAACACACGAAGGATCCAGCTCGGAGACCTCTTCAACTTTCAACTCCCTCCTCTTCCCCTCACAGGGCCGTCCCAGTCCACACCCACCATCAGACATCAGATACTCTCCTTCTGCTCAGCCGGGACTGCGTAGATTAGAGTTGTCAGCCACCTCCGTGGGGACCTTATAAGGGCCTTATTCGTACATGTACCTGTGGTTCTCAGACTTCAAAGGACATCAGAATGGGGTTTCAAATTCAGTACATTTGGGACAGAGCCTGAGAATTTGCATTCCTAACAAGTTCCTAGCCAGCACTGGTCACACTTTGAGAATCGCTGGTAAATGTTTTCCCGTCTGCTTCACTGTCTGGCTCTGCCCCTGCCTGGTCCCAACCTTCGGTATTGGAGTTACTCTCCCACTCCAGGCTGTTCCACGTGCACGAGAGCTACCTAAGTCACTGGCAGTGCCACCTCGCCCCACACTCTGTCCCAGGCTCCGGGATTGAGCCTGGATTTCTTCCTTCCCCTTCAAGACCTCCTTCGGTCCTTCTCTCTCCCTTGTAAACCTTTAGTCTTTCACTCTGTCCTGTTCAAATATCCTCAACGCTTCCCCATGCCTAAATACAGAGATATCTATAAAAACATAAGCAAACTGCTCCTGCACACTGTAATTCTCTCCAGTTACCATCTAATCTCTTGCTTCTCTTTCTCATTCAGACTTCGAGAAGAAACAGTCCCCCTCCTGTGTCCACCTCCTCCCTCGATGTTACTATCTGGCTTCCGGCCACCCCCTCCCCACTTCCAAAGTGCTCTTGCCAAGGTCAACACCAACCACTGAATGGAGCGTGGTTGGATGCTTTTCTGTCCTTTCCTGCCTGGACTGTTCGGCTGCACTGGATAACTTTTATTGCTTTCTTGAAATCTCTTTTCCTAAATTCTGTGCTGCCGTATCCTCCGGGTTTTTCCTGGTCCTTCTCCGACAGTGTTCCCTGGCTCCTTTCTGGCATTTTCCTCTCCTCGTCTGACAGCCCTTCTGGTGTGAATGTTCCCAGGCTTCTGTCTGTAGTCATTTGGTTCTGAGCTTCCTGACCCACGTGATAGGCACTCCTCTCAGCCCCCGGGGCTGGCCAGCCTGTGTCCCAGTGTGCCAGACACATTTCACATTTCTGTGTGCCGTCAGGTGACCCTGCCTTCCAAAGCACTTCCCCCAGGGATTTCATCCTCCTTCCTGGTTTCGTCACCATCGCGATGGCTCTGAAACTGATGGGTCCAGAGCATCCTGGGTGGAAACTTCAGAATCACCCTTGCATCCTTCCTCTTGACTTCCCACATCTGAGTCATTTCCAAATGTGTCGGATCCCTGCCCTCCCTCCTGCCACTACTCAGACCCCATCACCTCTCCCCTGGTGCTGCTTTGTCATTCTAAATCCACCCTCTACACAGCTGCCAGAAAAGTCTTCCTAAAATGCAAGTCCTACCACACCCTTCCCTTGCTTAAAAGCCTCCCAAGGCTCAGTGCGGACAGGGTGAAGTGCTTCCTGTACCAGAAGCATCGGGATTGACCCCAACTCATTTCCCAGGCTCCCTCCCTGCCCCTTCCTCCTCCTGTTCTTGAGGCCTGCCTCTTCCCAAGCTGTCCTTCACACTTGGAATGTCCCTGCCCATTTCATCGTCACCACTCACCCCTACCTCTAAGTCCCAGCGCAGGTATGGCCTGGCCTTTCCCCTGCCCTCTCGAGGAAGTGGCCCACTCTAGGTTTCTCTGAATAGCCTAAAAATATTTCTGTTACTGTACTTAACACATTCGCATTAGAATCATTTCACAGCATTTTTCTCCCCACTAGGTTGCGTGTTCTCTTATATTCCCAGTTCTGACACACAGGAAATAATTAATAATTGATGACTAAATATAACCTTAGGCTTTTGCAAAACAATAGTGCATCACACACAGTTCTAGGGGCAACACTTAGATTCCTTTGGTCAGTAAACTTTAAATTTGAAGCTAATTTGAGAGAAATGCTTCACACCACTTTCATGAAAAAATATACTGTCAAAATTAGACACCAAGGAACATTGAAATAACTTCGTGTTGCTGAAATCAGGTTGGAATCAAGACTTTTCTTCTCCTTCATTTTGTATAAGGGTTTTGTATGAAATTTGGTAGTTTCCAAAGCATTGTCATATGTATATCTTATTTATTCCCTGTAAACCTCTGAAGACTGCTCAGAAGAGATGATTATACTCTCTCAGACTTGAAGAAAACGGAGCTGAGAGATGGTGACTTTGCTAAGTCAGTGACTAACATACGGCTACACCGGCACTGGCTCTTAGGCCAGCAAACTTTTATTCAATGCACCTCCTGCCTTTGGTGGTGTAGTTTTAGTTTCTTCCTTCCTTTCTGTCTTTCATGCTTTATGCAATGCAATTTTTTTCTTTTTTCTTTTTTTGTGCATGTATATTCTCATTTTAACTTGCAGTGCAATTTCGTAAATCAAATATATGCTAGACTATCAAAAATTTCAGCCAGATGAGAGAATATTTTGGAGTTATATGCCTCAAACATGCCTATATTAGTATATTCTGCCATACACAGTGATGCCAAATTTTGTACCAGCTTAATTTTCTGGCAAGCCAGCAAAACCTCAGTTAGAATAGATTGAAGCCACCCACTCTACCATAGAACACTTTCAGAGTTAGGAAACATCTTAAAACCCTCTAGTTCAGCGGTTCTCAATCTGTGGGTCACAGCCGCTTTGTACTATATTAAAGGTGCACAGCATTAGGAAGGTTGAGAACCACTGCTCGAGTTGAACCACTAATTCAGTGCTTAAGTGTTTCCTAGAATAGTCCAAAAGAAGCTTCTCCCGTGCTGCTTCACCACCATCGGTGACAAGGAGTTCACTGTTCCTAGAAACAATGTTGTCAATTTTAGAGCCTTGGGGAAATATTTTTCTCTATAACCTCCTACCTCTCTGTAACATCCTCAGGATGAAACCAGCAAATTTTTCTGTTTGTTAGTGTTACATCCTGACCTGGGTCTGGACCCCAGCTCTCTTATTTATTAGCAGCTGTGAAACCCTGGCAAATAACTAAGCCTTGGACCTCAGTTTCCTCCTTAGTAAAATAGATCAAATGCAACAATATGTGTAAATTGCCAGGCACCTACAGTATCTTCAGTAAATGCTCAACAAATATTTATTAAATGAATGAATGACCGTTCCTTTATCCTTGGCCTTGTTTGGAAGCAACTCCTATGTCAAATTTCTTGTCTTTTCAGGGGGAAAAAAGCACACTTATCTGGTACAGTAAACAGATAACAAATGACTTTCTTCTTAGGAACATAATCTTCTTAAAATAGTCCCATTAACCAAACAAGAACACTCACTGGGGGAAAAAAAAAGAAAAGTCCCATTGACCTGCTCATTTCCATCAGGTTCAAACGTGACAGTGCAGGAACGGTGTCACTGTGTAACCTGAATCATACAAATCTAACTTTCCCCTCATGAAGTAGGAAGAATTATTTCAAATGGCATCCAATCCTTTATCTTGTGTTTAAATCATAAATTGTGAATCTTGAACAAGTCAGAGGACAAAAAAGAGCTGTAGTGTAGAAGATGGAATCATGTTTCCCTCACTTAAGCCGAGCCAGGGTGAGCCTCTATCCAGGACCAGAACATAAGGCTCTACTAAAGCCGCTCCGTTAATGCTACTTCAAATTCAAGAGTTCTAGCTTTCTAAAACGGAGAAAACAGCATCAGCCGTATCAATCAGCCCTTGAATACGCCCCGCAAGAAGTTAACCTAATGACCCTGTTTACATCTGTTGTGACTATTGCATTCGTTTAAGTCCCAGGAGACTACAGCAAACGCGTGTATCAAGGCGTGAGAGTGAAGCACACCGTCAAAGACCTCCTGGCAGAAAAACGATCCCGGCAGACAAGTAACTCAAGATTCAGTGTAAGTCACGATGGAATGCATTTCTGAAGTTCTTGGGGCTTCAAGCCCCCTGCTCAGGTCACCTCTCTCTTACTTTATGCACACAACAATCTCCTACCTCCTGGGTCTAATCGTCTCAAGAGCAAAGCCCTCTCTTAACTGGCACACATTAGAGAATTACTAATTTTCATCTTTCCCCGTGATGAACAATCTTCGTCTTCAGAACACATCCACTTGCTATGTCCTGTCCCCCACGTAGCGGTACCAACATTCACACTATAACTTACACTCCCTTTTCAGTCTCTTTGTTCTCCTTCTCCTAGCCTATTCCACACCAGTTTTCATGTTCTTTTCATCTGCTATTGCTTATATGCCCTTGGAAGCGGGATCCACATTCTCTCACTACCAACCATATGTCATTTAAATCATAGTGGATAAATTCCGCCTTTACTCCTGATGGAGGATGCTGGTTGGGTGGAGGAACACAGGTGGAGAGACAGCCCTGGCCCTGTCGGGAACCAGCCACGTGACCCTGACAAAGTCACTTCCCTTCTGTGACCCCTACATGAAATGAATCACTCAAAATGACCTTCAGGGTCCCTTCCAGTTATAAAAATCTCTGACTATTATTAACCTCATGGCACGACTGTTAGCTTCCAGCTAGTGCTCTGTGATCTTATTGGCTACATAGTGGTTGAAAAGATGATGTGTCCTGGGACTTGTTCATTTGCCCCAGCCATGAAATAACAAGGGCTCAGTCAGCAGGTGTAATGCTGACCTTCACCTACAACACATGTGATTCTAAACCCAACAGAGATAACTTAGAAAAAGTCCTCTCTGTAACATGCAAAATCAAATTTTAAAAATCCTAGTAGAAGATAGCTTGAGTCTAAAACTTTTATCTGCCAGCCTTGTCTCCACAAATAGTTCCACTCTGTGTCGATAACGTTGAAATGGTTGCACCCAGATCTCCAAAAGTAATTTTAGAATGGCAATAGTATTTGGCTATCAAAATTGGTATATAGCCTCCTACTCTATTAAGTAAAATACAATGACATTAATGCCAGGCATCTGTTGCCTGCAGAACATAAGAGCTGATGACTAGGAGTAGACGAGGCGATCAGGCCCAGCACCAAGGGCAGGGCTGATCCATAACAGCTGTGGCTTCAGCTCCGGCATATCTGCTAAGAATGTTGGCACCACATTCAGCATTGCTCCAAAATAAAACTACTGGGACATATTCCAAGTGAACTAACTCCAGATTCAATTTCCTCCCATCCAAGAACACCTTTCGTTGCACACTTTATGCTATCTTTTCTTTTAAACCACCTCCTCTCTTCTAGTTCAACAAATGGAGCTTAACTGATACAGAGAAATCTGAATAATTGGCTCCTAATTCAGTGTTTCCCCCAGTGCCTCATCGGAATCATCTGGGGTGTGTGTTAAAAATACCAATACAACCTCAGTCTCTTGAGAGAGAGAGAAAGAGAAAAAGGGGGGAGGAGAGAGAGAGAGAGAACTCTACTGGAAGTGAACCATAGCTTCAAGCGGGAGTACTGTGGATTGCTAGGCCACAACTACAGTTTCAACTCTAGACGAAAGAGCAACTGACATTTGAAACTTGGTGAAAGCTCCAGGCAAACTGTCAGTTGGGAAGGCCAGGGTCACACAGGAGCATAATTTAAACCCATAGTCAAGGAGCAAACATTGTATCAGCTCAGTGTGAACAAGGATGTAATTACACCTGGGAATCGTCATCAGTGCCTACATTCAAATGATTAGACACTATTGCAGAATTCCATAAAAAGCATATATCCAATGGTGGTCATATTTTTTTTCCTTTAAAATTTACCTACTATGACATCTTACTCAAGATCTGTGACTATCGAGCCACGGCTTCTGTTTTCTGTCTTTATTTTTTGAAGTTTTTACATTTGAAAAGATACAACACTATAAATATAATTAATAACCATCTACATTATTTGATTTCATTTTAAAATGCAGATCCCTGGGCCTGTCCCAAGTCTGACATAGGGAGAACAGTCATTTTGCTATTTTGTATGGGCTCCTTTGGTGAATCCTTTGCACATCAGTTCGAGAACTTTGCCATAAAGCAAAGAGCAAGCGTCCAAGCCTCACATACCACAGCCAAGATTCTTCCTCTCCCAGATAAGAACTTGCTGAGCTATTCCTGCTGGCCCAGTGACATTGTGTTAAAGAGGAAGTTGGTGCAAGAAATGTGTAATACATCGTTTCTGCCATTAAATGCCAACTAACCTAGTAGAAAGGAAACAGACACATTTTAAAAAATGTAAGACCGCGTAACCAAGCTCCAGACTAAGGCAGAGAACAAAAGCCCAGGCAGCATGGCCTTGTGATATGCAGATTGTGATATTTATGGAAGGACACTTAGAGTACACGCCTTTGCATCTTATTTCATTTAATAGACACATTAATCCCATGAGATCAATGTATAGTTTCCCCTTGACAGATGAATCCATTAAGAACAAAGAAAAGGGACGTGATCATTTCTAAGCTGCACATTTAGCAAGTTGTAGGTCTTCTGACCCTAATTCTGTATTTCATATTTAAAGGGAAAGGTCAGTGTGGACTAGAGTAGAAGAATCTCTGAGACATGCAAATAGGAAATTTTTAAAAGGAAAATATGACATGTAGAAAGAGCCTCTAGGACATACCAGTTCAATCACGGTTGATTCTTCGGCACCCAGGTGCAGGTGACGGGGCCTCGCTCTGAACTCCACGCTCCCATCATACCTCCCACCTCTCAATCCGTATTCCACCCAAATACGCACCTCAATGACCTTTTAAGTTCAGGCAATTACATACCTGAAGTTTCCAAGTGTGCTTGTTTGAACTTGAGGCATTTACCTGAGCTGGTTTTACTGTCTGCATCCTCATGTTTCATCCTCTCAGATAGATATTCTAAAACATCTGTCACCTTGAGAAGGGAGTTATATCATGAACCATCTGTCACGCTCAAGGACCTGTTTCTGTCCCTGGTACAAATGCAACCCGATGAGCAAGACCCACAGAGCGTGATGCTGCTGGCAAACACCGTGGGACTTGAATTCCGTGGCTAACAGATGACCTCCTTTTTACAAAATAATGCACTGTGAGACAATGAGTGTAATATCTCAGATAAATTCAGATAGGGAAGCCATCCATTTCGCATGTTTAAAATTAGTAACTGACAGCATGAGTAATAACCAATCAGGGGCTCTATCTCGTGGTTTTGCCATAAGCATATGATACTAGACTGAAAAAATGGTTCCCCAAAATTCCACTTTAAGTCCCTGGCACCTGTGAGTGCTGCCTTCCCTGGCAAATCCACAGTTAAGTCAAGGCTCTTGAAAGAAGCCCTGACCCTTCGTTTCTTGGTTGGGTGGTCAGTGCATTAATCCCAGGCAGACCCACTCAGCATGGGGGGCGTGCGAGCCCCTGCGCAGAGGTTGCGACGATGAGACCACAAGTCAGGGAACACCAGCAGCCACCAAAAGCTGGGAGAAGCAAAACAGATCTCCCCTGCAATCCCATGGAGAGCTTGACCTGCCAAAACCTAATTTCGGCCTTCTGGCCTCCAGAATTATGAGATATAAACTTTGATGGTTATAATTTATTATAAAATAATAATAAATTGACTTTTCTGGCCTCCAGAATTATAAGATATAAACTTTGATGGTTATAAAGCTGACTGTTACAATTTATTACAGCAGTACCAGTACACTCATAAACACACATCATGAAAACTAGGTCCCCTGGATATCTTCAGAGGTTTCTATTTGATGCTCAAATTGCCGTCCTTTTATTTTTGACAACACTCTGATAAATTTGCACAAGACTATGTTGCTCCATCTTTACTGTAATTTCCCTCATGAACATTCGTTTTTGATGCCATGAAATGTTGTTCACATCTTTGCAATAAGAATAAAAAAAAATCACTTCCATCAAAAGAGACTTTCACCAAACACTGGAAATTAAAACCACTTCTATACATTTTCACCATCATTTTGTGGTTTCACAACAATTGTCATGCATCTTATTTTTAAATAATGGCTTTTCTTTTTTATTCTCAAATTTTTCTGTTATTATTTACTATACTATTGTATCTTTGCCATAATATAACCGTAATATATAAATATGAGCCATTTAGCAACTTCCAGAGCCCAAAAGTATATAATTAGCCTACTGATTACTCCACATTTTTCAATTACACTCTTTCCATTCAGTTAATAAAATGTAATCATTGAATTTTTAAAAATAACATCACAAAAGTCAATAGACTCTCCATTATTTTTTTTAAAAAAAGCATTAAGTCTATTGCCCACAATTCTTCAGGCTTTTTTTAATTCAGTGAATAATCTGTAGGCTATTGATATCTTTAATCAAATTTTGATTAAGCTATCATATATATTCATTTAATATCATTGAATAAATAACAGCCGGCATGGGGGGATTGTAGAGCTTGCCAAGTAGGAAATGGAAGTCAGTTTGGAATTGAACCGTGGGAGAATTGGAGAGAGCCTTGCAGTATGGGGGAGGGCACCCCTGAGCCTAGATAGCAGAGTTTGATGTTCAATGTATTTTATTGATCTATGGACTGAGTAATAATTCAATCAGGAACAATAAAGAAATTGATGCAAAAGTTCCTTTAAGTTAATCCTACAGAAACATGAGGAAAAAATAAGCAAAGATTTCTGGTTCTGTTTTCAGACATTCTGAAGAAAATGGGCAGGAGAAATATCCCAGATGGGAGATACGTTAAGATGACATTGGCCTTGATGGGTACTTACTGCACAGATGCAGACCAAGCTTTTAACCCTTTCCGTGTGGCATGATTCTTTCGTCCCAACCTCAAGTATTTGCTTTTTTAAATCCTAATAACTTACAGCTATTTTCTTCTTGTACATTTTCCTAAATCTGTACTTTTAAATTAGCTGCTGAAATCTCTAAATCAAGGATTTACAGGATAAGGCCATATTGTCAGCTGGGTTTCTTGGTTGATCTTTATTCATTATTCTTGGGAAAAAAACATAAGCAACAGAAAGAAGTATGCCAATGGCATATATTGGATGGAAAAGTTTGGAGGAACAGAAGGCGAATAGGTGCTATTTGGCCCATTTATGGTGTAGAGTAATCGAAGTGTTTGTCGAGAGATTGGCCAACTCCAACAGTAGAACAGGTGTGCATTGTCTGCCGCGGTCCCTAATTCCTGTCTGTCCTTCCTGAGGACAGACGTTTGTTCAGTTAGACACCCAGCTGCTGCTTCACTACACACGTCACATGCACAATTCAGGTACCACTGAGTGTAAACAGTGTCATGTCCAGTTCTGTGATTTGCATTTGGATTTCTTGTGAAGTACTGGGTGGGGGGTGGAAATACACAATTGGAAGCTGTAAATTATATCTCCTGGAAGTTTCTTGGATTTCCCTGAAACTTTGGAAAGTACATCTGAGACATCTCCCCTGCACCAGCAGAGAAGCTGCCCCTTCCTTAGTGGGAACCACTCTTTCTGGCTACAAGTGGTCTCGGGGTTCCCTTCTCGCTCAGCCTCGGTGTCCTTGCTGATAAAAGCAGAGAGTTGGGCCAGATCACTAAGATTCTCTCATTTCAGGATTCATTGTGTTTGAGGTTTACAACCTGACGGTATTGGGGTGAAGGTAGATAGTAAAATGGTCACTGCAGTGAAGCTAATTAACATAGCCATCATCTCACTTAGTAAGTTGATTTTCGTTAATTTCTGGTTTCCCTGAGAGTACAAACAACTATCCTGTCATAATGTTTGCATTTGTTAGGTAGAGCCCCTCTTGTAGCTGTGTCCCGTACCCAAGAAGCGTGCCATATACTTGTACATGGTGCCCATTAAGTGGGAGCACACCAATCACTCTCCCTCCTCCCAATCCCTTCTTCCTCCCAGCAACTTGAGTTGAATTGAGTTTTCTTCTTCTGTGGGTGTGTATGAGATCATCTACTGGCTTCCTATCAGTACTGAGTATACTGAGATTTGCTTTTTCCATTCTTGTGATCCTTTACTAAGAGAATGTGGTTCAATTCCACCCATGTTAATACAAAAGAAGTAAAGTCTCCCTCTTTTTGTGGCTGAATAGTATTCCACGATATCCATATACCAGCTTGTTAATCCATTCCTGGGTTGATGGGCATTTAGGTTGTTTCCACATCTTGGTGATTATAAATTGAGCTGTGATAAACAGTCGACTGCAAATGTCCTTATGATAAAATGATTCTTTTTCTTCTGGGTAGATGCCTAGTAGTGGGATTGCAAGATCAAATGCGAGGTCTAATTTGAGTTCTTTGAGAATTCTCGATACTTCTTTCCAAAGAGGCTGTATTAGTTTTCAGTCGCACCGACAGTGTAAAAGTGCCCCTGCTCTCCACATTGGCACCAACATCTGCAACTCTGGGACTTTGTGACGTGGGCGGTTCTCACTGAGGTTGAGAAATGTCTCAGGGTGATTTTGATTTGCATTTCTCTGATGATTAGGGACCGTGAGCAGCTTCTCATGTTTGTTGGCCATTCTTCTGTCTTCCTCAGAGCATCACGTGGTAATTTTTTTGTGACAAGAGCAGCTAAAATCTGTTTAACAAAAATCCCTAACACCATTCAGTTTTATTAACGTCAGTCCTATGTATCTGCTGCCTTGTATCCTCTGAACTACTTCTCAGTATTCATTGTTAAGACTCAAACTTTTGAAAAAGTTTATCCCATTCCTTCATCCTCTTTATTTTTGTTTTTCATATTTCAAATGTTCCTATCTCCCTGATTAGGACTTAAAGTAGACCTGAAACCCTGCAGACGGGCTTCCGCCTAGTTTGAAGCATTTTTAAAGCTCATGCCTCAGCTTGCTCTGTCCTCTGGGAACTGAAGTTTTCTGAAGTTCATCTTCTAAGACATAGGGAGCATAGCCTGGGGGACGAGTTTGGGCTCTGGATCCAGACAACCCAAATTCAAATGCCAGCTCTGCCATTTGCCAACTATGGGATGACGCTGAAGTCACTTAACCTTGCTGTTTGGAGGAAGATAATAATATCCGCTTTGCAGGGTTATCAGAAAGGTTCCATTTATTATTTGCCAAGGGCTTGGCACATGGTAGGTGCTCAGTCAGGGCTATTGTTATTAAATACTTACTGTATGCAAGAACTAATGTTGCTTAGCATTCAAAGCAATGTAAGAAATTCATTGCTCTGAAGAGATGTACAGTTCAGTAGTGGGGAAAGGAATTATCTGCTACTAAAAATAAAGAGGTGGCTTTGCTCCAAGTGCCAGAAGAGTGTGACCACCTGTGAACGTTACAGAGGTTCAGAGGCGGGTGAGGAAAACACGGCAAGGGTGGGAGAAGGAAGTCTTCCTGGAGCAGGGCGCACCTTGGGCCAGCTTTGAGGGGAGCTGATGACTCAGGTGAGCAGGGAGCAGGCAGAGTCCCAGCAGAGCAGACACACGGGCAAAGCCCAGGGAGAAGGAGGCATTCTGTCTGTGACGTGACGGGGCGACCAATTTTGTCTACAAGGTGGAGAAGCGAAAGAAAAGGTCGGGAGGCCTGCCTGTCCTGGAAAACTCAGTTCTAGTCCTGCCTGTCATGGTCTCCCAGATACTGGTCCCAGAGATTCCTGCATATTTTTTCTGCTAAACTACTTATTACATTGCACTGTACCCACCTGTTTTCTCAAATTTCTCTCCCCATGGCTGTGTTCTCCCTCCTTCTGCTTGTTCCAGGAAGGATGGCAATGAGGTAGGACGGTTAGGGGCCTGTGCCTCAGAGCCAGATAGACTGAGGCTCTGACCCCAGGCTGCGTAACAACCTCACTTCTCTGGGCCTCAGTTACCTTCTGTGTACTGAGAACAGTAACCCTCTGCAGAAGGTGTTATGAGAGCACAATTATGTACTGGTGCACATGGTGTGCAAGTGCTCGACAAGTGGCAGCTTTTATGGCTTTTACAGTATCTGGCACAAGGCAGCACTTGATAAACGTCACAGCAAAGGTGAGCCGCACCGGGGTAGATGGGCGTCAGATTGCCGGGTGCCCTGGAGAGAAGCCTTGACTTAGACACTCCTGATTCCAACAAAGTTTAATACAATACAAATAAGTCAAACCAGTAGAAAGGGCCCTGGGTAACGTCTGTGGGTCCGAAAACTTCAATCACCATGAATGAATGAAACAAGAGAACAGTGGAAACAGTGGACAGCCTCCTCGTCATCACTCTGACTCAGCAATGCTGCCCCCTCCGTTCTGGGGTCAAGGTGGCCCACAGTTGAATCTCCAAATTGGTGTGGTTTATTAAGACAATTTCAATCACTCCTGCAGTCCCAAATGTCCAAAAACTTAACCAGTCTTGGATAACAAACCAAGAATTACAATTATTCATCATAGACCATCATTTTATGAAAAACCCAGCTTCAAATGACAGGAAGAAATAAATAAAAATTCTAATATTCTGATCAGGATTTGCTACTTATTTACCGACCTACAAGTGATACAGCTTTCTTAAGCCTACGTTTCCTCAATTTAAAAGGGTCTTTTGAGGGGTGCAGGGGGGAGGGGTGGGTGTTCACGGTGTTCTGTCTCTGTCCCCCCCACTGGGTGCAGCTGTTTCTCTTCCTGACTCAATAGATTTTCCCAGACCTCAAAACATATCCCAAAAAATAAAAGAAAACATATCCCACCCACTAGCACCCACACCCCCAAACTCCAAAGCCAGGCTCAACCCCCTCTTTATTCTGAAAAAGATGAATCCCCTTTTTATTGGTCCTACTAGAGTTTTGCTAATTCAATTTGCCAGGAAGATAGGGAACAGAGAAATCACATACAGCACAAGGACAGTGACGTGGCCAACACATGTTCTGAACTAGGGTTAACAGCTGGGGGGCACAGCCAGACAGTTGAGGTGACTTTTCCTGAGGTGACATCTAGGCCTGAGGACCTAAAAGCCCATTACCTCAGCTGTCTCTGAGATAAGTAAGAATTAATAATATCAATAGCTGTCATTGACTGCTAGCCTCTGAAATAGCGACTTTACAAATATTTTCATGGATCTACTTTAAATACATAGTTCATGCATCAACACCAGCGTGATGTGATACTCACACACGTTTTTCAGATGAATCAGGTACAAAGCGGTAGAGCTTAGATTTGGAACCAGATTTATGGGACTCCAAAGTCTTTATTTAACCTGACACTTCTATTTTTCTTTTGTTTCAAATTAATAGATGAAGACAAATGATTAGGTTGCACTGGTTGCTTGTGTTAGGTAAAAGTCCAAGTTGTAGTTAAGCTCTTTACCCAGGAGGTGTGCTGCACGCCCTGCATTGCACCCATAGGTAGGAGCTTACCATTCCTTCCCCTTCTCTTCCCTCCTCTCCCCACACTTGAATTTAACTGGGTTTTTCCCTTACGTGGGCATGCAGAAGTTCATCGGCTAGTTTCGTATTAGTGACAGATCTTAAGTTTCTATTGCCTTCCAGTCCCAGGAAGGATTTTGGAGTAATTGCTTCAGACCCTCCTGCACTGTCTCATATCACCCTGCAGATTTCATACGTGGCGTTGGGCCCCAATTACGCCTTTTGATCCCTCTGGGCCACATATTTGTCCCCCACTCCCCATCCCTGCAATGTAGACTGTTCAAGGGATTCCACACCCAGCCCAAACCAAACCAGGAACTCCCTTTTCTATGATGCCCAAACGTCTTAGCAGAAACTAGAGGCAAGAAGCTTTTAATTTCCGTCCAGAACTGAACTCTAGTTATGTCTCAGAGCCTGCTTCTAGAATACGGTCCCTCCTCGTCATTCCCACCACTCCTGGCCCTTCCGGTCTCCCGGGGCCCTCTAAGGCAGCTGGCTGTGTCTATGTAAAAGAAAGACTCCTCCAGAAGCAGTCGGAGCACGTGGGGCGAGGCCCACACTGGCCTTGCAGAAGCCTCTTTTCTGCTCCCCTAGAGAGCTCTAGGGCCTACCTCATACAACCCACTTCTCTCTGGCCTTCGCTTCTTGCCTTCAGCTGACTCCCCTGCTATGCCTTTCAGTAAAATATGATTTCTTTTCTGAATATTGCCAAGCTGATCTGAGAGGCTGGCATCCAAAGCTTGCTCCTGGGAACAGATGCAGAATGCCACTTCTGCCACTTGAGAAGGAAGAGACCACATCAGTTCCCTTTGGAAGACTAGAAGAGATTCCTGAACCCAGAGAGTTGATAGCTCAGTTAACCTGCTGTCTCTGGTGATCTGCCCTTTCAGTACTCTGGAATTCTCTTAGTTGTACACACTAAAGTACCTTACACATATTCTTAGTGAGTATCATAGCCACCAAGGAAAGGGCAGGGGAGCTTCCTTATGTCTTTACCTTCTTGTGAAAGTATGGAAAGAGATGGGGGCAGAGAACTCATTTCCTAGGTACTAAGCCCATTTTTAGTATTCCATGCTAGAGACTAGTGGAACTCTTTTACTAACATGCAAATCTAATTTTAATCAAGATATACACCCCAAAACTTGCTGAAACTCAGACAGTTCATATGTTGTGCGATTTCTCTTTGGCAATCCCATGCAAAGGTCAAAGGAAGAAGCAGCAGAATGTAAATAAGTCCACAAACCTATATCCAAACCTTAAAATCAGGCAGCTGGGTATGCATAAATTCAAGGAAGAAGTCACAATCTCTACAGCCATCAGCATATTGTCACATCCGAGAACACAGCACAAGTTTGAAGCATTGAACCCCCAGGACCAAGGCATTCCAAGCTCTGCAGACATATCAGTGCAAAGATGTTGGTGCCATTGCTATTATAGAAAACACTCGTGAAATTATTATTCTCCCTTCAGCTCTCATGAACCGAACCCATTCTAGGATGCTTTCTGGCTTTGTAAGATTGTCACGCTCACCTGGACACAACAGCAAATGGACATCTGATGGCCTGAGGTGTGTCTCCCTGCTTTGCTATTGTTTTATTTTTCTTATCTTTTCTTACTTTTTTAGAAGTGCCTGTTGTTCTCTTCATGTTGGGCTACTAAAGCTCTTTTTAAAACTGAAAATTTTCTTTAATGAATACATCTCATGTGCCCTTGCTACATTTTTATGAATTTCCAGCAGAATAATCCATTTCTTCTTGTAATTTCTAAAAGGTTATTGATAAAGGGAATCATTGTCTGCCCTGGGACCATCTCCCTGTATCTTTTGCTCAATCTCACGGCACAGTGCTTTATAATTGCTCATTAACCCTGATGCCTAATCCCCTTGTAGGAAGAATTAAAAAAGGAAAAAATACATTTTCTGACCAGGCAATGCCTTGCAAACTCAAAATGCCTCTGTTTGAATACAGAGGTGCACACTGTATTCTTGGCATCCATTAGAATGAATGTTTTATTTTCTAAGGCTTCTAAATGGCCCATTGTCTGACTTTAATTAGCCCACTATCCTGCCCTGTTTAGAGAACTGAACCACATTACCCAGGCTTCCCACATTCCCCTCCCAACCACCTGCTCCTTTACAATTGCTGAAATTAAAAAAAATAATAATAAAGGCGAACCTCTTACAAGCAACTTATTTTTACAGCTGTTCTATTGGTTCAGTGGGGGTTATTTTAAATGTCATGAAATTTAAAATAATTCCTGGTGGTGAATTCTTTTATGCAGCTTGCAAAAATAATCAAGTTTTGCAGACAAACAGCCATCACAGGTCCATCTGGCAGGTCTAGAGTTCTGGCCAAAGTGCATCCCAGTGAGTCCTGTTGTTCTAACTGAGCTACATAAATACAAATAGCTTTCCAAAGGCAGGCCAAGATCTAGGGGTAGAAAATGTGTTTCATTTTGTAACTTAGGCAATAGAAATCACTTTCTCACCAAGAAACAGCGCTGGGCATCATTTTGCACCAAGCAGTAGTATTTTAACAGGAAAACTTTAAGAAACCATCAAAAAGTTGTGAATTCTGTAACCTTGTGAGCTTTCCAAAGGACATAAAATAGTTCATATCCCCCAAATTTAAGATACTTAGAATCAAGGGTTCTCAAAAGAGTTAAGATTTACAATAAAGACATGAGACCTAAAGTCTGCTAATCTTTATTAATTAGTTGCTTTAATTATAAAAGAAATATATTGTAAAAATTTCAAAACAGAACAAGATCATGAAGTAAGTCTACAGAAATCTTGCCTTCTCACTCTTGCTTGGTCTACATCCAGGGACCATGTCATTGAGTTTTATGTAAATTCTTCCAGAAAATTTGCTGTGCCATTTTATTAGAAAGAATTTAAGTTGCTGTACCAATAAGTTAACGAGTATTAAAATCCATTAGTGCATGCACTATTACAAAAATGCATAAATCAAGGTTTTCATGGTAAATCCCCTTCCTTGAGAGAGAATTTAAACACTGTGTCTGGTCATCATTGTCCCTCTACACACCTGAAGGCCTTAAGCAAATCACTTAATCCTTTTATGTCGGTAATACGGCCCCTAGGCCCCTAGTGTTGCCCAAGGCTGATGATAATGGAGACAAGGTACTCACAATCAGATAAGCTCTTTCTAAGATCAGTCTCCTATAACCCAGGTTTTAGAGATCCAAGATAAATGTTTTTCAGAATATGTGTTTTGATATTTCCTCCTCAATTAAAAATTCTTATTGACCTCAAGATTGAACCTACACAATGTACTGTTACACTGAATTAAATCGTTTGAGAATGTAGGGTCTTTCTTGATAATAGGGCAGTAGAAGAGAAAGGCGTCAGTGGGAGAGCTGGTGATAACAAGGGGAATAGGGAGAGAACCCCGAGAATTGTGCAGCTCCCAGGAAAGGGGCCCACAGTCCCCGGTACCTCTGGGACAGTAGCAGCCCTTGTTGATACATCTCTAAAAGGATGTCAAATAGAGATGGACAAAAATGTCACCTGCTGGCCTCCTGAAATCCCGGCCTTTCGGAGGGCCTGTCAGACCCTCGTCTGGGTCTGACTCAGGGGCTGGGTCTCTACTCAGCTATAATATCCTGTACACTGACTCCACCAAACATTTAGAACCCATCATTGTAGGACCAGATTCAATTTTCTAAAACACCACTCTCACCTTGTCTACACTGCAAAGAAACTTCTGAATGAAGACTGCCTCTACCAGACAAGGCCTCTGTTCCTTGGCGTGGCTCAGAAAGCCGTCTCAAACCCAGACCCACATCGTTCTCCACCTTCCCTACAGCTTTCCTGTCTCCACACTTCCTGCTCACATTTCCATGTCTGTGACACGCTGTTCCGAAAATGCAAGCCTTTGCTTTTCTCCCTGAAGACAAAGCCCCCTGAACTATCTGCTTACTGATTTCCTTCCCAAACCAGACTCAGATTATTACCCATGATGTGTTCAATCACATACCCCAAGACAGTAAATCACCACCACCCCACCCTAACCTTTGCCCCATCCCTCTGCCTGCACTAAATTCTGGTTTAAACCTAGGCTATGGCACTGAAGATCTTTGTGACCTTGAACAAGGTCTTCAGAGTATCGGTTTTCCAATCTATAAGCTGTGGATAATAACTTATAACAATCTATCTCATTGATTAATGGTGGGATAATGAAATAATGCGTATAAATCATTTAATACGCTACAGAGTACATAAGGCACAAAAATATCTGTTGTCTCCAAAAATGATCGCACACGTGTGACGTGTCTGTCCCAGCGTCTGGCAGGAATTGGGTATCAGGCAACATAGTCCTCTCAACCTCAATCTTTATTTTTATGATTCATAATTACGCATATGTTTATGCACCTGTTTTTCCTATGGGACTGTGTGCTGTCTAAAAACAGAATCCATGGCTTATTCCTCTTTATTTTTCTGGAAAATATCACAGTCCTCATGCCTAGTAGGCATACAATGCATTTTAATATAATCAATGGAGTAAAAATTCTGCTCCCAGCAAACCAACTTGCTCACTGTTCCTTGAAGAAGGGCTGTGCTTTCCCACCCATTTTGGGTTCCCAAAATCCCTCAAACCTAAGAGCTTCTTTTCTCTTCCCTGCGTCCTCTTAGCCCTCCACAGCTGGTTGAAATCCTCTGCGCACTGATTTCCCCCTTTCTGACTTCCAGAGTTTGCAGAGCATAGACCACACACCTGGACACTGGGTACACACTGCTCAGTATCTTGAACCACTTTTTCCCTATATTTATGTCTGTACAGTTACTTATTGCTGTATCGGAAACTACCCAAACCGTAGCAGTTTAAATTATACTGATGTATTATTTCTTGAAGTTCTTTGTGTTGTTTCCCTGCTGGTTCCCCAGGGCTCACTTAGCTGGCATCTCAGCCAGGTTGGAAGGTGCTGAGTGACCTCCCTCATCTGTCTGGCAGGTGCTGCTGCTGCCTGTCAGCAGAGAGCCTGGGTTCCCTTCCACACAGTCACTCATCCTCCAGGAGGCTAGACTAGCTTCCTCATGAAGAGGTCAAAGGGCAACATTAAAAGCAGGCAAAAGTGAAAACTGCAAATTCCCTTGAGGCCTCAACACTAAACTGATCCATCGCCCCTTCTGCCAGATTCTGTCGGGCAAAGTAACTCCCAAGTTCATCCTGAATTCAAAGAGTGGAATGATAGACTCCTACTTGATAAGAGGAAGTGCAAAAACATTGTTGTCATATTCAGTATTCTACAGTGTCTTACTCCCTGAGTACATCCTAATCTAAGTCCTCTGATTGTGTTTGTTATAGCACCTCAAAGTCCAGCACTATGCCTTGCACATCAGTGGTTCTCAGTAAAGCTCTGTAGTATGATTGAAAGACCATGGCAGAGAACTCGCTCATTATGTCCTTGGAAGAGAATAAATTAGAGACTCAGAGAGTCTTGGGTTTATATCCTAGTTTTGTAATTTACTGGATTGGTGATCGTGGGGACCTAACTTTTTGAATGCTCACTTTCCTCTTTTTTAAAACTAAGATGAAGATACATATATCTATTTTATACTGAAATAACATTATATAAAGTACTTGTTACATAGTAGGTGCTTTTAACTGTAGTTCCTAATCATTGTGAGGAATTTTTCTCATTTATGATTAAATATGTAACTCAGATGAGTGGCGCATCAACCAATAGCTGTTTCAAACTTTGCAAAAGTAATCAACTTTATGAGAAGCTGATTTGGGACACTTTAGTCAGTGCACAAGATTTCACACCAGTCAAATTGCCCCTGGTCCTACTGTACACTTCACATTAACTAAAGCGATAATTCCCTATGTCCATTTTTTTTTTCTGGAAGAAGAAGGTGCTCCAAGTTTACATGACTACTCATTTAACATCTGGCATTCAATTCACATTCCTTTCAAAGTTTGAGAAAAATTAACGGCTCATGGTAGATCTAAATTCAGATATTAAAGTGTGGTGTCAGAATATTCAATATAATAGCATCAACCCCCACCTGCTCCTCAACCATAGATATGATAACAATGGAAAATTAAAGGTATAAAATACAATGAAGAGAGATGCTCTCTATTCAAAAGTGACTCAGATTGTTATTACTTATGCATTAGCGGCAATATGCTTAAGTTTAAAAATGTATTTTCTAAACTATGTTATTTGGATTTAAAAATAAAATTATACCACAGTGTGGAAAATGTCATGTTCATCAGAGATTTCTTCCTTAGTACACTTCTATGTATTCCTCCAACTAGGCTGGCACCTAAAAATATTATTATAGGGTCATAAAATGACTATAAACGTACTCAAGGGAAACTCCTAATCTTATCACTTTATTGCCTTGGTGACCTATTAGTTCAAATTAACTCATTTTCATGGAGGGGCTTTGGGGGCAGCTGTGGGGCTGCCGTGTTAGTTGCAGGAAGTTGCAGACTGGCAAATTTCATTCAAATAGAAACCTCTAAATTTGGCTACCTGGCATTGCAGGATCCTGTTGTTTGCAGTATGCAAAATAAAAATTATATGCCATCTTGCTTGGTCAGAAGTTAAGAGCTCTTCAATATTAATTTCAATATTATTTCTGGTGGATTTGTAGGAGGAGAGGCAGCTGCTTGACCATAATATATTGAACAAGAAAGAATTAAATGTGAGTTTTCCCTTCACATGGGAAATGACAACAGGTACATGCTAAAGGCTCCTGGTTTGGGCTGTTGTCTCCCAAACTATGAAATCTGGGAATAAGATGAGGAAGCAGCTCTGAAATCTGCCTGGTGAAATCCTTATTCAGGATCCAGTCCCATGTTGGCCCTTGGGAACCCCTTGATGCTCTGTAAGATGGACTTAAGAGATGCATTATCACTGATTTCTGTATTTATCCATCAAAATATTTCCCAGACAGGCACCAGACAGGGATAGCATTAATTATAGCTGCAAATTAATTAATTTGATGGTAATGTTTTGTATCATGATTGTGTTTTGCACTTGTCAAAGTTCGTCAAAATTTATCAAATTGTGCCCTTAAACTTGTGAATTTTATTATACATATATTATATCTCAATAGAATAGAAAAATAAAATGTCACTTGAATATATATATATTCTCCTTAATATACATATATGTATATTATATATACAATATATGTAAAGATATGTACATATATATTATACATATATATGCATAATATATAGAGATATTTATATATCTCAAACAAGGAAGTATCCAATTCTACCTATTCCTTTTTGTCAACTTTTATAAAATTATATGATCCATTTGGATGTCAATAAGTCTCCTTTATACAAAATTTGTTTTAACTATGCTTGTCTATATTTTTAATTTTTGAGTAATTAAAATGCTTGAAAGGCACTCTGGAAGCTTGGGTTACTTTCTCTGTGCTTCTGTTTCCTCATCAGGAAAGTAAGACTATTACTCATCTTCTGGAGTGGTTGTGAGAATTAAATAATGCCTTTGGGCATAGCAGAGCCTAATAGTGAGTTTATGAAATTATTACATGTAAGTGCTTGAGAATTATTTCTATTACAATTTAAATTCTCTGCTGGAGCACATTAGAAATCATGGAAAAGTAAAAGCTTTTATGCTGTGTTAAAAACCAGGAAGATACCTACATCTAGATTTTAATATTTAGAGATTCACTTTCATTTCAGGAAGACAAGCTTGTCTCGGGGAGAAGGAGAGTAAGCTATCCCACAACAAACCTGATCCTGCATAAGGCAAATGTTAATGAACTGTTGAGCTAGCATGAAGAAGGGAAATCTCCAAAGCTGCAGGTAGTGGGCAGGGGTTGGCATGGGAAGTTAAGGAAAAGTTTGAGCAGAAATTAAGACATTGAATGATAAGAAGGTGATTGTGACCAAAAGACAGGCTCCCTGAGGACAGGTTCCCAAATTGGTACTACATGTGAAAACTGGTCCTTGACTTGTTTCAAGTTGGCAGACTGAAACTAAGATTCCAGGCTTAATCTAGGGATCCCAAGAAATAGAAACATAACTTCTAGAGGGAAGTGACCTCAATTTAGCATCACAGATTTTCAGAGACTGAGGTCAAAAGGATATGAATTTCAGCCAAAGTTTTCCAATGCATAAGAAAACAAACTACAGTGAATGAATCGGCATAAACAATAACAAATTTAAATTCCCAGGATTCTCAGCTGTTACAAGGACCTTATATGAAGTATATAATAACTTAATGAGCACTTACACAAGAGACTTTCAAAAATTAATAAGCTCTTTTGAAAAATCAGATGAAATTCATAGAAATTAAAAAATATAAAATTATGATATAAAAAACTCAATGTGTGAACAAATGAAATACACTTGAAGAAAGACTTAGCAAACTGGATACAAATGCGAAGCAATTTATATTGATCTATACTAAAGAATAAAACAGAATAATTGATATAGAGAAAATAAGGAGAGCTTAAGAAATATTGAGGATAAACGTAAAAGATCTAACATACATCTAAACAGAGCCCCCAAAAGAAGAGAATAGTAATGATAAAGATAATATTTGAAGAGTTAATGGTCGAAAAATTTTAAGAATTTATGAAAGACATGAATCCTCAGACACATTGAGTGCATCTTATACCAAGTAGGGTAAATACAAAGAAATCTACCTCTAGATAAATGAGGTGAAATTGAAAAGCCTTAAAGCCAAAGGGTTTATAGTCACAGTAGTCAGAAAGAAGGAAAAGATCATCAGAAAGAACTACCATAAGATCAATAATAGACTTCTCTACAGTAATCAAGGAGCCCAAAAGATAGTGGAAACATAGTTTTAAAGTGCTGAGAAAGACTAATTATAAAGTTAAAATGGGAAACGCAGCAATATCACCTTTCAAGTATAAAGTCAAAAGAAATAATATTTTCAGATGAACAAAAACTGTAATGGTTCACCACCTGTACTTAAGGAATGTTCTAAAAAATGCTTCAGAAGAAGGAAATGAATCTAGAAAGAAAATCTAGAAAAAGAATAAGCAATGAAAGTGGTGGACATATAGGTAAATCTAACGCAGACTTAATAAAATGGATAATGATGTCTAATTTGTGGTGGTTTAATAACAAAGAACAAGCTAAAATAAAAGGAAATAACATATACATGTATGTTAGGAGATGGATGGTAAGAGTTAATGTTCTAAGATTCTTATCTGTCAGTTGAAGGTTTCAGATATTCCCTATAGGTTTTGTTAAATATGTGTGGTAACATTGTAAGGGTAACCAGAAAGAATGGAATAGATGTATAATTTCCACACCAGGTAGAAGGCAAAATCATACAGGAGACAAGAATTCAAGAGATTTCTTTTCATCAAATAATAAATAAAATCAACCAGACTTGTAATTGTGAAATGTTTGCAGAATATTCCAATATTAAACTTGAGTTGGGGAGAGGATGATGCTGGAGGAGGAATCAGAAATGCTAGGGTTTTGGGGTGGTGGAAGAGAAAGACAGGAAAACTTTCACAGTAGAGATATGGAAAGGCGAAGGAGCTAGGTCAGCCCCAGCGATGGGGCAGAGGCAGGGGCAGAGCCATCCCAGCTGACTGAGGCTGAGGGCAAATAGGATGCTGATACTGATGTTCATCAAATTGGGCATGATGAGTTCTGTGTCTCACAGAAGCCTGCATCCTGGCCCCAGCCTGGCTTGGCCAGAGCAGCTAAAGCAGTGGCTCTCCACCTTCCTAATGTCGCGACCCTTTAATACAGTTCCTCACGTTTTGGTGACCCCCCAACCATAAAATTATTTTCATTGCTACTTCATAACTGCAATTTTGCTACTGTTATGAATCATAATGTAAGTATCTGATATGCAGGATGGTCTTAGGCGACCCCTGTGAAAGGGTCGTTTGACCCCCAAAGGGATCGTAACCCACAGGTTGAGAACCGCTGAGCTAAAGGGAAGGAGGCAGGAAGAGATAATGGGAGGAATATGGAACCTCGCCCCAGGCAGCACCCAGGACAGCTACCACCCTGCCACAACTCGCTTATCCTTGAAAGGAAGCTGAGACAGAAGCCAGAAGGCGTTCATGCTGGCACAGGCCTTCAAGGAAAGACCCAGACACACAGAGTTGGAAATTGGAGAGTAATGCTGCATAAGACGGGCCCCAGAAACGCAGGTACATCTGTGGTTAAACCACTGCCTCTTTTCCTACCATACAAATGTTAGGGAACCACCTCTGGGCACTGCATGCCCAAGAGTTCCCTTCAGCCACTTGTAAGTGTGAACTTAATAAACAGGACACGACATAAACCAGGACAGGTTTAGAGGGATAGACCATAGATTCGAAGGGACCTACAAATGTTTACTAGTAATAATAGCTAGCACATAAACAGAGCTTACTCTACCCCAGGCCTCTCCCAAGTGCTTGACAACGATGATCTGATTTAATCTTCTTGTGCCCACGATCCCACGGCCAATAAGAGGCAGAGCTGGGATCCAAAGACAACTGGTGCAGTCTTCACTCTTTAATACTACGCTGCTTTCGACATTTTGCCTGAGAAGATTGAATTCAAGGTTCGTGCTACACGGAATGTTTGTGCTCCCCTAAAATTCAAACAGTGAAGTCCTGCTCCCTGGTGAGATGGTGTTTGAGGGGAGGGCTATGGCAGATAACGAGGTCCTGAGTGTGGCCCCCTCACGAGTGAGACAAGTGACTTATAAGAACAGACACAGAGAGATAATCTGTCTCCACTATGTGAAAACCAGAAAAGGGGGCCTAACCAAAAACCAAACCACAATCTCGGACTTCTAGTCACCTGCACTATGAGAAAGAAATTTCTGTTGTTTAAGCACCTAGTCTATGGGATTTGTTACAGGAGCCTGAGCTAAGACAGTTGAGAAATAATGAAGGGTTGTCTTCAGAATGGCGTTCTGTGGAAGAAAGGTTAATTTATTCTTTAAGGACTGAAGAGATTAGAACGAGGAAAGTGACTTCTTTTTCGGGCCTATTTTGTAATAGACAGAGTTCCCCATAGAGGAAAGGTGCTTTCACAGAGGGTGCTAAGTTCTCTGTCACTAGAAAGTAGATGCACTTGGTGTTAGTAATCTGGAGAGAATTGAAGCATTGAGTGGTTGAATGACAATCTCTAGAAAGTTTCTTCCAGCTCTTAACTTTTTGGAACCATGAGGATCAGGGATAAGAAGTCAGAGCTCAACTGGATGTTGACAATTCTTACCTTACATAATAGCTACACTCTGTACTTACTCTGCTTCAGTCAGAATTTGCATTTGTATATTTTAAGACTCTACACACCTGGACACCCTACCTTAGGAGGTCAGCTTAGGCATCACTTCCTCAAGGATGTGTTCCCACCTCAACCCTAACACCAGCTGAGGAGCCCCAACCACTCCACTGCTCATACTACAGTGAAGTGTCAGTTCTGTCCACCTGTATTAATTGGCTAGGGCTGCAGCAACAAGTTACCACAAATGGGATGGCTTAAAGCAACAGAAATTTATTGTCTCCTGGTTCTCAGGTCTAACAGCCTGAAATCAAACTATCAGGAGGGTCAGGCTGACTCGGAAGCATCTGGGAAAAATTCTTCCTTTCCTCTTCCTGGCTTCTGATGGTGGCTGGCAAGCTTTGGAGTTTCTTGTTTTGAGGTTATATCACTCAATTTTCTGCCTTTATTTTCATGTGACTCTCTCCCCTCTGTGTCTGCAACTTTGTGTGTCCCTATCTCATATATATATATATTTTTTTTGAGACAGAGCCTCACTATGTTACCCTCGATAGAGTGCTGTGGTGTCATAGCTCGCAGCAACCTCAAACTCTTGGGCTTAAGCGATTCTCTTGCCTCAGCCTCCCAAGTAGCTGGGACTACAGGTGCCCACCACAACACCCGACTTTGTTGCATTTGTCATTGTTGTTTAGCTGGCCCAGGCTGAGTTCGAACCTGCCAGCCTCGGTGTATGTAGCTGGCACTGTAACCATCGTGCTACGGGCGCGGAGCCCTTGTCCCCTTCTTATAAGGATGTCAGTGATATGGTGTTCAGGACTCCCCTTAATTCAGCATGACCTCATCTTAATGTAAGTAATTTTTAAAATCTTATTTCCAAGTAAGATTATATTCAAAGGTACCATGGGTTAAAACTTCAACATATCTTTTGCGTAGACATAATTCAACCAGCACATGCCCCAGCCTCCCATACTCACTAGATTGTGGGTTCTTTGAACATTGTACCTTAATTCCACATATTTTTATTGTCTCTTATGAACTATGCTCTGTTCTGGACACTGAGGGCAACTCACACTCAAGGTCCCTACACTTGATAGAGCGTCTATTCTACATGGAAGCAGATAGTAAAAAAGTGGCCATTCAGTGTGGAAGCCAAATGCTAAGAGTGTGTGTGTATACGTATACAACACACATATGCAGAGTTCACCCTTATCCATGGTTTTGCTTTCTAAGGTTTCAATTATCATGGCTAACTAAGGCCCAAACATATTACATGAAAAATTCCAAAAATAAAAATTTCTAAAATTTAAATGGCATTCTACTCTGTTCTGAGTAGCATGATGAAATCTTCCTCAGTCCCAGCTCCATGCTGCCAGGACATAAATCCTTCCTTTGTCTCAGAGATCCACACTTTCTGCCACCTGCCTATTACTCACCTGGTTACCAGAACCCCGGTGTCACAGTGCCTATGTTCAGGGCACCCTCACTTTACTTCACAACAGCCCGGAAGTGCAAGACTATGATGCTAGCAATTAGGAAATACCCCCCAAAACCAAAACTATAAAGTGTTTCCTTGAAGTGAAAAGGTAAAAGTTTTTTACTCAATAAGGAAAGGGAAATAAATCATACACTAAGGTTGGTTATTATATCTACCACAAGAACAAATCTTATATCCATTAAATTGTGAAGAAGGAAAAAAAATTCATGCTGGTTTTGCTGTCATATCTCCAATTATACAAGTTACAACCACAGTGCCCGGTAAGTGCTTAGTGAAGATGGAAACGGCATAAACTCGTGGCAGAAGTCACATAAGAGATGTGTTCTATTGACGGTGACCAAGTTTGGGACTCTCCATGGTTTTGGGCAGCCCCTGGAGATCTGGGAACGAGTCCCCAAGAATAAGGGGGGGAGGTGACTGTACATGCATATACAGAGTCACTTAATAGATATTTGATGAAGGGATATTAGCTGGAACAGTAAAAAAAAAAAAAAAACTTGTCATTAAATGACAAGCATCTATCCAGTGCTTGTCATTATTTCACGGAATCTAAAAGTTAGGTTTCTCTGGGACCCTTGTAAAACTTTGTTCTCTGGTACTTGAATTCTTACTTTCAGTTGACCTCCCCCTACAACTCAGCTCCCCAAATAATACTTCAGAGCATCATCAGATAAAGCTTATAAAATGGACTTTTGTTGCTGTTCCATTCAAACTTGCATCTAAAGAAAAACACATTTGCATCTGTTCGCCTTTCAGGGCAGCGCCAGCTCCTCTCCGTCTGCATTCGTCCAGCTGCCAGGTGAGCCCTTTAATTCAATAAGTAATTATTCTCTTTTGAGTTTAAATCAAACACAGGGACTTCCATTCTGTTACAACTTCCTTACACCACTTTCAAAACTTTGCTCCTTTAAAATAGTTATTTTTAAAATACAAGATCAGTGAAGACAGACCTCAATCAGTCACCCGTGAATTTAGGATTTATTATGTCTCCATGGCAGTCTTTTGATCCCTTGCCTAGGAGAAGCTTTTAGGGCAAAGGTAATAGCAATTAGGCCCTTGGTACAGTTTTAAAATGTCTAAAGTTCTGACACCACGATCTGATAGATGATGCACCTGCTTCAAAACAGGAAGAGAAAGGACCTGAGGGCAGAAGGGAAAACTTACCATTTATTGGGCGCTCTCTACGTGGCAGTTACCTAGTTCAGCATTTTGGATTCGTTTCAGTACATGCAGCTCATTAAATACTCCTGTAGGGATAGAAAGGGGACATTGTTAATAATAGTGCTGGGCACTCTTCTACCCACACACACGATCCCTTCCAGATCTCAAACTCAGAAGTGACACGGTCCTTCTCAGTGGTTGTATGGCCTTCATAGCTGAATAAGGGGAAGGAAGAAGAGCATCTAAAATATATGAAAGTCACTATATTGTGTTTCCCGATCATATTTATGCTCCCTGGAAGTTGGTTTAATCTTCTCTCTTATACAGAATAAAATCGCTGCAGCTTCTCTTTCCATCTAGAATCATTCTTCCTCTTTTTAAGCAGGAAAAAAATGATGCTTATGAAAGTCGAGTTTTTTATCTTCATGACTGTCTTTGGAAATTAGAAATATAGACATGAAAGTCTGGAAGCCTTATTTACACCTTGTCAGTGTTTACCATGTAACTTCATGGTATGAAACAGAACCTTATTTATTGATATTAATTTTCACTTGCACAGATTTTTTTTTTCAGGGAGGTATGCCGACAATGAAAACCCTAACTGCAGCGTTAAAGTGCACGAACAGATGAAAAGTTGGGGGTTATAGAATTTAAGGTGAAAGTGGAGTGAGCAGAATCATGCTATGAGTTTTGATGGCAAAATCTTTTATTTCTGATGAATAAATTTACTTATCATTGTTGAACACAATGCTATACTACTGGATATACCGAAAGTGTGTAAGACATGAGGTGTGCTGGAGTTCGCAGATCGACTGGAAGATCATGTAATCAGGTGAAAAAATAATGAGCGTAACATGTGGAAGGAACCAGGGTTCTGTGTATGTAGAGACAGAAGCTCAGAAGCGGATGCTGTGGTTGGGAGACAAGCATTTGAACCTTCTCCCCAGCTCAGCCCTTTTGTGACTCCGGGCGTTGGTCCTAGACAATTAGACCACGCCCACCGGCAGCGGGAATAATTAAATCATCGGTCACCCAGACCTTGAGTCCAGGCCCCAGCATAAGTTCTAAATGATTGTGTATTTCCTGCTGCAAACGAGCTACGGGGTCAGCAACTGTTTAACAAACACATCTCTCTCCTGGAACCACTGCACTGGCCGGACCGTTAGGGAGAGTCTTGTCAGTTTCAGCTTTTCTCCCAGTTTCTACCGTGGGAAATTTTGTGTATTCTACGCGCTTCCTAAACTTGCAGCCCTGGTGAGCTGAGCAAAGGATTCCATATGCCACAAGAGGGCGGCAAATAACACCAAACTCCCAGCCCAGACGTCAAGGTTCTCTGAAACTGGCTTCTGTGCTGAGGTTATCATCCCAAAGCACGCGGTTGAGCGCAGCCTGCTAGGTTAGAGAGGTGGAGTTAGAAGTCGGCACACAAAGAATTAGGGGGCAGAGTGCAACCTGCCTCCGTCTCAGATAAGAAGGCCAGAAGCAGTGTCTTGCTCAGTCCTTGTATATAATAAGGTTGTAAGTAGCTCAGAAGCTGAGAAAATATGCTTCACTCCTTAAGATGGGAATGCCAATGGATTCTTCTTACTTATCTCTAAGCCCAGCCGGTTTGTAGCACTGCGTTGGGCGCCTGAAAGATACACAGTAACTGTGAGTGAATGATTGTCTAAAATAAACCCATCACTAAAGGCAGAGTGAACTTCAAACGCACTAGTTATTTAGGCTGGAATAGCTAAAGAGCTAATGCAAGAATATTTCACGCTTTTCCAAACATTCATCTATTCCACGCCAGAGCTGGTGTCAGGCACGCATTAGAAAACTCCTTTCCCAGGTAGAGAGACTTCCCTGCATCGGAAGCCTTGACCTTCCCCGGAGAAATTTGTGCTCATGTATTTCTCATTTACTTGGCTCCAGGCTCTCCGGGCATGTCCGGTTATTATGGTGTCAGAAGATCTTACCTCTCTGACTCAGACTTCCACAGCAGTAAACAGTTTTCGAACGACGTCTACGCCTCCAGCATGGCAAAGCCCTTTCCCTGCGAGCCTTCCTCTGGGCAGAGCCATGCGGCCCTCCTGGAGTCCTACTTCCCGGAGCCCTACGGAGACCACCGCACCCCTGCGCTGGCACCCAACACTGGCTCGCTGTTCAGCGCCTCACCCCTGCCACCTCTGCTGCCACCGCCCTTCCCCAGCGACCCGGCTCACTACGTGTTTGTGAGTACTCAGACGTCTCGGGTTGGGGAGTCTGGCCCCAAGGCCTGTGCTTGGCCACCAGGTAGAAGCCAGCTCTGGCTCACCCTGCAACCCCCTGAGGCTGCTTCTCAGCGGCCCTGAAGTTGCCAAGACAGACCGGCTCTGCCGGGGAGCCTTGCTCAAAAAGATCCCTGTTAACCATCACGGCAAGAGCATCTATCCAGGGCTTGGAACTGGGAGGACAATGAGACAGGATTTCGGTCCATTTCACTAATGCTCTGCTGGTTTTGCTGGTGTTCCCCAACCTGATTAGTGCAGGGGCATAATCATTCCTGAAACCGGTGGGGAAAGATCCGTGGAGCTGCATCTTAGACGTGTCTAGGTGGGATCTCCCAAGGCAGGTGCATGGGCTGCCCTTTCTTTCCAAGCCTCCCAATATTTCTACCCTGTACAGTGGTTCTCAACCTTCCTAATGAACCCTTTAATACAGTTCCTCATGTTGTGGTGACCCCAATCATAAAATTATTTTCGTTGCTACTTCATAACTGTAATTTTGCTACTGTTACGAATCGTAATGTAAAGATCTGATCTGCAGGATGTATTTTCATTGTTACAAAGGAGTTGTGACTCACAGGTTGAGAACCGCTGCTGTAGCACCTTATTCTTGCTCAATCCTTCCAAACAGGTCAGTTAGAAAAGATCTGAAAAATGCTAATATTCTTCATATAGAAAACTGTAAAGCCTTCCACTATAAAAGAATGAATCTGTAAAGCTAGTATTAAAAAAAAAAAAAAAAGGAGGGGTGGGAATGAACATTATTAAGTAGCTAATCTATGCCAAGAACTCTTTTGTGCTTCTGTTCACTTAATACTTAGAACAGCTCAGGATATATTAATGAAAGCCCCATTTTACAGGTGAACAAAGTGAGGGGCTCAGAGTCCTGAAGGCAGTAAGTGTCACAGACGTGAATGAACCCAAATCTTTCCCGCTCCAAGCCTGTGAGATTCCTGTCTCTTTGTTCCCTGAGGGTAGGGTGGGCTTCCTAACCCACTCAAAACTCACCATGGAGCTGCAAGCCTACTCATTCCAGGAGTGGGCCAGGTCCTGACTTTCCCCCTGTATAAAGGATATTCTAGGACCCAGAGTAGTGGGAGACTCAAAAAGAACAAGAGACGTGGTGCCCTGGAAACTGTACAATGCTGTGTGGGTATGTTTCATTATTCTCACCTTTCATTCATTTAACGTCATTTTCTGGGGAAAGAAATCTCTATCAATATAGGAAAGCTCATTCCAGAGTAGGGAGGAGCTAAACTTCACTGCTGACGCCTGATAACTATGGAGTTGAGACAGCAGAGAGAGTGTACAAAGAAGCCACAGTGCAGCAAAACCCCAGGTATCATCAGATTGTCATCTAATGAGTAACCCGGTGACCTTTCCATTCTCCTCAGAGGGACTCATGGGAGCAGACGGTGCCCGATGGTTTCAGCCAGCCAGAGCCCATGCCCGCCGACGCCCTGCAGACCTTGCCACCTAGCACAAGCTGCCTCTCCCAGCTGGAGCCTGGGAGCGCTGCCCAGCACAGGGGCTCCAGCTGGGGCTCCTCCCTTGCTGGGGCCCAGGCCCACTCGCTGCATGCGCTGGATGAGCTGCACCACACACCGGGGTACCCAACCCCGCCCCCTTACCCCTTCACCCCTTTCATGACGGTGTCAAATGACCTGCCGCCAAAGGTGATGCCAGTCTCCCCTGATGAGGAGACAGACACCTCTTCCCTTCATGACCCTTCACCTTGGACAAAAGACGACGGGAGCATGGCCTGGGGGGCCTATGAATGCCGCAGAGCTTACTGATGGGTGGACCAAGGACTGCCCTGCTTTCCTTTAAGTTAGGTTCGTATTCTGCAGATTGTTTTAGGTATGTCTGCTCATTCCGAACTGGATTTTCAGAACAAGCCATAATGCCACCTTTTGTTAATGGACGATGGCATTTATTTGCAAGCTTCCCCACCATAACCCCACAGAAATAAAACACTATGTTAATTAAATACATCATGGACTGTGTTCTAGTGAGACAATCTTACTGCATGGTCTTTGGGAACTTTAGTAACCCAGTATAATATGAACCTGCTGTTATCCTTGAAATATCATTTTTGGAACTGACGTTTTTTCCTTAAATGACATTAAAAAGTTCTGAGGATTATAAACCATACTGATTTTCCTGTCCACTTTTTCTTAGTTGTGAACTATGTGTATTCTTTAGTAAAAGAGAATGAATTGGATATAAAACACGCGTGGGCACATAAAACAAAAATCACTTTATACCACATGACTTTAATGAATGAAGCGTTTTATACATTTCCCTTATTGCAGTGTCATGTAAAAGCCCAGCTTAAAAAAAAATTATATATATGTATATATGGCACCATCTATAAATGCTTTATTGTCCATAAAATAGAATGAGATCAGGAGACCATGACTTCATAAACACATAGCTTCGACTCTGCCCTAAAGCCCAGCATACCCCCAAATCAGTCCAATACAACAAAAGCCAAAAATTGTCTTTGATCTATGATAGCCTTAATCAAACAAAGGCATTGTCTCGCTGAAGGACTAAACCTACAGTTATCGAAGTGAGTGAGTAAAATGGGCATTCTGTGATCAAATAAGAATTCATGCATTTTAAAGAAAATACAGAAAATAGAACTGAGCTATTGGGAATAAACGACAGAACCCCCCAAAACAAAAGGGCTTTGGAGAGGGACATACTGCCAGGTGGGAGCCAGCAGCATTACACACAGCACCTCCCGGCTATTGGAAGAAAGGCCTTGTTGGTGGTTTATTGGTCGGAAATGTACAGCTCTCACTAGGTGTCAGGAACTGAAGCATGAACCCGCCTCATCTCAGGTTTGATTGATGTGGGTCTCCTTGCCAGTTACGTTCCCAGCATAACTGCCACCAACCAGTGTGTCTGTCTATGGCTAAGCCTATCATAAACGCTTTGCACGCACTTAGACCTTGCGAAGGCTTGAGTGAAGGCCCGGGGTTATAGCTCACCCTTTCTCCTACCTTCTGACTGCCTTCCTTTCTTTATTCCCTTCTCACATATTTCTGGCCTTTCCTGACCCAGGGCCTTCTCCCTCCATCCTCTGGGGACTAAGGCTTTCATTTTCTACCTGGTTGTCCAAAGCCCTCACTGCAGTGTCCATCACGTCCTCTGTTACAGCTTCTATGCTCTGAAAAATGCTAACACTCTCTGTATAGAAAACTGTAAAGCCTTCCACTAGAAAGGAATGAATCTCCAAAGCTAGTATTTTAGAGGGGAGGGGAAATAACATTATTTCCAGAAATTCAAACAAGGGGATTAATTCACACTTAGATGTGGATAATTGTTATTTCTTCTTCTTTGGTCCTTCCAGGGTATCTTTGGCTAAGCAAACTCACGTCCAATTCGTGGAGCACCAGCAGAAATGCTAGGTAGTGAGCCCTCCTTTACCTCACCCCTCAGCTTCCTCAAGGGGGAGCAGATGGAGAATGAGCCCGTGGGGCCCGCAGCAGCCAGGCTCCGCCATACTTCCTCCTTCCCAGCAGCTTTTCCCAGCAGCTTGATCTTGACTTTGCTAAATAGTCACTCTTTAGTGAAAAGTAGCAACATCCACTGCAGAAGATGGATGCTGTTCTGTCTTCCACTCAGCGTGACTTGGGACCTCATTCCTGCTTCCAGCATCATCGGCAGAGCCACCTGCCATTCAGCAGTTAGTCATACCTGGACAGCAGTCCCCTGCACCAGCAGGAAGAGATTTGGCCACCTCGATAGGTTTTAGAGGTCTTTCGAAGGGTGTCAGACTGATTATTCTAGGTTGGTGGTATAAAATCTGTAACAATTATCATCCTCTACAAATGCTTCCTATTTGTTTCTAAGCAGCAGCAGCAGAGTAAAGCTCGTCTTGATCATAACATGTGTGCTCATGACCTTAGCTTTGGTTTGATTATAACACTGAATATGAAGCATGCTCACATCTCTTATTATGTGGCCGTTACCTACTCACATATTAAGTTCATTTATTCCTAACATCCTGAAGATGTCTTGGCTCTCAGATAAGGAGAGCTTAGCAGCCAGGCAGAGGGACAAAGGGAAATGCAGTGAGTACAATGGTGTCTATAGTCTTCTGAAAGCCTCTGGTTCCTTTCATAATGTTTGACTAAACTGATTTATTTAAAAAACAGATATCCACACGGCCACACTGCAGGCCCTATCTATTTCCACTATCTAGTCCAGAAGACATTGGGGGATAGGAGCTGTGTCGGTCATTTCAAAGGGTAAATTATTTTTAAGAATTCTTTTTATCTTGACAATGCACTTCTATAGAACATGCATTTTAATTTAATTCTGTTTTATTGTCTTGGGATACTTTCTTTTTTTTTTTTTATACTTTTCTCATCAAAAGTATACTGTTTTAATGCTCTTCTCCTACACACATTTTATATATAGTATTATATATATGTTAGAATTTTTTTTTATTTTTTTTATTTTTTTTATTTTTTTTTTAATAAATACATGTATTTTATTATTCTTCATTACATTATTTCCCCCCCCACCCGTCCGTGATAAGACAGAATTGATTTACAGAAAAGAATACAGAAAACACCAAAGCTCCTGGTAGTGGGAGAGATTTCAAGTAGGGAGAGAG